>CAXKVX010000055.1:0-66280 GCA_964058865.1 Eleocharis quinqueflora | reverse complement strand
GTTATGTGGTGTACTATGCATATTATTTTAGCCATGCTCTCTCTCTCTCTCTCTCTATATATATATATATATATATATAACTCTATATATAGAGTTGTGCTAAAATACTTTATAAATCACCAACATGCATATACTTTTGGCTCGTATCTCTAGATGTAAAGTGCAAACAACCGATCAAGAGCATTGAAAATGTTCTCCATACTAACAAAAAATTGGAGACCAAATTTTACATTTTTAAAATTTTTTTACTAATTTATCGGATGTGTGCAAAATTGGTTAAATTGAAGGTCTGCAAATCGTTAGATTAATGAATTTTCCACCTACCCGATAAAATAGTAAAAAAAATAAAAAAAATATGAAATTTGGTCTCCAAATAGATGTTAATATAGAAAACATTTCAACGGCCTTGATCGGCCGTTTGCACTTAGTATCTCGAGATACGAGCCTAAAGTATTTGAATGTTGGTGCTTTATAAAGTATTTTAACACAACTCTCTCTCTCTCTATATATATATATAAATATATATATATATATATATATGAGTATGGCTAATGTTAAAACGTTTGCACTTCGACCGAAGTGCAAAAGTTCCACATTAGCCAACTTTTTTGGTCAAATTTAAATTTAAGTTGCTCAATAAATTCTTCATATCAAAATCTTGTAGGAATCAAATTTCGTGATTTTTAGAGTTTTCTAGCTATATTGTAAATATTTTTTAAAAATAGTCCAGTTTAATATTAAAAAAACATAACCTTTTCAGGACTGTTTTTAAAAAAAAATTAAAATATAGCCAGAAAGCTCTAAAAATCACGAGGCGTTCGGCACCTTATTTTGTGAATATGGGTTTTGATATTTATTCCTATGAAATTTCTCACTTCTTTGTTATTTGGTAGGAAACATTTTATTAAGTAAGATTGAATTTTTTTTCCAACTACACTATCGTGTTCTTGCTAGTGTCATACATATTTGATTAAGAGGTGTGCAATTTAAAAAATGTACTAATCTATACTTACATATAATAACTAGGTTGTTGTAATAGATACACATCAACCTTTTAATTAAGTTACACATATTAATCCTTATATAAGGTATTCAATTAAGTTCGGTTTTTTCTCTTGCGGATGGAAATGTTTAGATACACATCAAACTTTTAATATTAAATTCTGAATTTTTATTTTTTATTTAATAATAACAAAGATGATGATGATGACGACGATAACAACAACTACAACAACAAAATAGTAATAATAATATTTTATTTTCATTATTATTAATAATGACAATGAAATTAATAAAATAATTTGCATTTCTCTCATATTATTGAAAAGATAAGTAAATTTTCCTAATAATTTTCACAACGCAATCAAATACTTACTTCTATATTTTTTCATGATTTCATGTGTGAATTCCCACAAAATTAATTGGTGAAATCCCATCCCACACAAATGAAATGCAAACAATCGAGCTCACTACTAAGGGTCTGCTCGAGACACAAAATAAGGAGGGAAGGAACAAAAGAGAAGGTAAGGAAAGTTGTCGCCCTCCAAATTGAAGGGTAACAAAATGAATAATTTCGATAGAAAGATTTAAGCTCGGAACCTTTTTTCTTCCTTCCATTTAGGGCTGTCAATGGGTAAGATAGGGTACAGATGGAGGTATTTTCATATCCATACCCATTAAAATTTTCTTTACCCATCCCCATTAAAATTTTCTTTACCCATACTCTATCCATGCCCGTAAAAAATTTCGGGTAACGAAACAGGTAACAATAGATAATGGATAAAAAAAGATAAAATTTCATAAAAGTTTGTATGATTTTGACAAATTAATATTATCAAATAAATATATACTACCAAAATGCAATAAAAATAATGTTCTATATATTACAAAAATCACAAAATTTCTTCTCATGTCACTTGTCACTAAAAAAAATACTACTTAGTACTTACTAATGAACGTTGGTGCATTCACTATAATAGACCTATTATAGCAGATTCTTGATCCAGTCCACTATAATAGATACTCGCTCGTTATTCGCAGCCCGCTTCGATTTACCAATTCACTCACAGATCTGTGCCAACTGGCTGGCTATTATAGTGGAGCTTTGATGGCACCCGCTATAATAGATCTATTATAGCGTTGTTGGTGTATGATCGCTATTAAAAGAGGCTATAATAGCTCCTTTCTGTAGTAGTGCACCTTCTTTGTTTTGTAGTTACAATGCAAGTAACCATTTTTGCGTCCAATAAAGTATTCTGATCTTTCTCTCGTCAGTTCTTGCATTAGCGAAATTAACTTTGCATTCATGTATCGAGGATTAAAGTTTAAATGATCAATATTATCAAAGAAATAGAATGCAAATTAATTTCTTTATCAAAATACATGATGCATTATATAATACTAAAACAAGACATGCATATTTCAATTTTAATGATGTATAGATTTTTTTAGAAATGCATTTTTTTCTAATTTTGATTTAGTTAATTGTTTTCAAGCTATGAAATAAATTATAATATATATATATATATATATATTTGTATAATTTACGCAATGGATAACGGGTATGATATATCTCTTATCCATACCCTTATCCGATACGTTAACGAATTTTTTTCTTACCCATATCCATGTCCGATAAGTTAACGAAAAAAATTCTTATCCATATCCGCTTTAGAGGATATGATACGAAACATATAAACAGTCAAAAAAATTTCATTGACAACCCTACTTCCATTTTAATTTCTGAAACAAGTAACATTATTTTTTTAACCTCCCCTTCAAATTTAGCTCCTGGAGCACAGGAATATGCGTAGGAACCCTAATAGCCCCTCGAAAAAAACGGCTTAATTTTTCCTATACCCTTTAACTCTTACTCAATTGTTTATTTCTCCCTCTACTCCTTACTATTTCTTATATATCCCTCAACTCTTATATTTATTTCTTATTTACCCATCAAATAAAATTATAAACTAATCATTAACCTTTTTTTATAAACAAACTCATATATAATATTTTAATTAAGAATAATGATAATAATACCCTCCCTCCCTTCGTTCAGCGTTCTTTTCATTGTTCTATTCTCAAACGAAGAAATAGTTTTAAGAGAATGGTGATTATATCACCCCCCATGCAAGTATGCAACCGTCAAGCATAGCCCAATAAATACTAGAATTACAATTTTAGAGCCCGAGAATTTACCATTTGATTGTGTCCTCCTATTCCAACATTGTAACTTTATTTTAAGTCATTGAAGATTCAACTGTTTATACCATCCGATGTTACAGTTAAACAAAGACATTTACAGTTGTTGACTGGATTATTTATTGTTGATCCAATATGTGAGGAACAAAAGGATAAATCGGCAAACTGAAATACTTCGTAAGGTTCTTCAAACAAGCTTTCAATGTTTTAAAACTTTTGAATTACGGAGCAAAATTGGACATGAGTTGTGCAATTCATGGTAAAATAGGGATGAGACTAATTAATTACAATAAAATCAGTGTACTAGCTAAAAAAGTCATGTTCAATAAAAGTGAGACCATTTTCGTCAGCTAGTACTCTAAAAAAGTCTACTGAAATAAAATCATCCCTTGCCAAACAAAACCGCATACATAAATGATAAGGATACATGATTGATAAGAAGATTTAACAGTTTAAACTGTAAATTCATATTTTTCTTGGATACGGTATCTTGTAGCTAAGGTTTTTTTCAGCTTTAAATTTGGCTAACTACACAAGAAAAACACGTAATGTAAGTAAATTCTAAGAAATAACTTACAATTCTTGTTCAATACCCCAGTAACAGAAAAGAGTAAGTTTACACATGGTGCCTAAAATCTGACATGATACGATTGTAAGACGATGTGTATTTGTTGGACAGGAAAGGATGGGTTAAAGAAAGGCATAAGGCATACTTCGAGGCAATGAAGAAAAGCGGGTGACAAGAGTATTTTTGTCATTATTTTTAGTTAAAGATAATATATGAGTTTTTTTTATCAAAAAAATTATAATTAGTCTTATAACTTAATTTGATGGGCAAATAAGAAACAAATACAAGAGTTGAAGGATATATGAAGAATAGCAAAAGAGTAGAGAGAGAAATAAGCAATTGAGTAAGAGTTGAGGAACCGTATCATGTGGACCAGTTTTAATTGGGTGCTGTCTGGACCCGTGAATCTGATCCGTCCGATCAAATCCAAAGGTTCCAAACAGCTACGGCTCCAGAAAGGTAAAAAAGAAACTTACCCGATTTCTGCCCGATTACTCTAGCCTGTTTCCAAAAGAAAGCAATTTCTTTGTGATATGTTATTGAGTTTTTCTCTTCAACTTTCCCATCTATTTTAAGCATATTAGCTTTGAATTGTTAGTATTCTTCTTTTACTATGAAAATTTCAATGTATAAAGATGCAAACATTCAATAACTTGCTGAGGATAAATTAACAAATTCTTCAAACTCTAAGAAAGCATGTCATTGTCCTTAAAAGAAGGGAAAAATATAGGGAAAAAAAGAGATCTTCATCAAATTTCTTCACTTGCTACAAAGTACAATATGGGTGCGTTTGGATCATGTCATGATTAGTGCAAAAATAGTGCTATCTAGATTAGTGGTTGAAATAGTGGTTACTTTTTGCTATCTAGGTTAGTGCAAAAATAGTGCTAATTTTGTTCTATCTAGGTTAGTGAAATGTTGTTTGGATTGCACATTTGGAGTAGTGATAGTGAGTTAGTAAAATAATAAATTATTTTAGTTTTTTTAACGATAATAATAATAATAAAATAATAAAATATTGATATCAATTTATAATATAATAATAATACAATAATAATAAATGATAATAGTAATAAAATAATAATAATAAAATAATGACAATAAAAATAATTATAATAATACTAATAAAATAATAATGACAATAATAATAATAATAAAATAATGACAACTAAAATAATATTAATAAAATAATAATAATGACAATTGTTATAATAATAAAATAATGATAATTACAATAACAATAATAAGAATAATAATAATGACAATTATAATAATAATAATGACAATAATAATAATAATAAAATAATGACAATTAAAATAATAATAAAATAATATTAATGAAAATTATAATAATAAAATAATGATAATTACAATAATAATAAAAATAATGATAATTACAATTATAATAATAATAATAAAATAATAATGACAATTATAATAGTAATAAAATAATCACAATCAAAATAATAAAAAATAATATTAATGACAATTATAATAATAATAAAATAATGATAATTACAATAATAATAAACATAATAATAAAGACAATTATAATAATACTAATAAAATAATAATGACAATAATAATATTAATAAAATAATGACAATTAAAATAATAATAATATGACCAATAATAATAAAATAATAAAATAATAATGACAATTATAATAATACTAATATGACCAATAATAATAAAATAATAAAATAATAATGACAATTATAATAATACTAATAAAATAATAATGACAATAATAATAATAATAAAATAATGACAATTAAAATAATAATAATAATAAAATAATAGTAATAATGGCAATTATAATAAAAAAAAAATAATAATAAAATAATAATAATAAAATAATAATAATGACAATTATAATAATAATAAAATAATAATGACAATAATAATAATAATAAAATAATGACAATTAAAATAATAATAATAATAATATTAAATAATAATAACATTAAGATGATGATTACAATGTAATAAAATAATAATTTTGCTAACCATGACATGTGCTAATTTGCTAATCCTACCATTTTGTTGGATTAGCAAAATAGCACTAACCAACACTACTCACAACTTACTAAATCATGTTTGGATCACATTTTTGTGTGGATAGCAACACTTATCCATGGTTAGTGCTATTTTTGGTGATCCAAACACTCCCTATCTTTATCAGTTCCCTTCATGTGCTCTACTGAAAAACACTGAACGGTGAGTGCATGTATCCATGTCGGAAAAACAAATCAAACACAACCCGGTACATTCCCTCTGTCAAGTGGACCCCATCCCAGTTAACATACCTTGCCGGGTCAGGGCACGCCTTCGACACGGCATGCGACCCGCAAGTTGCAAACAAGTCAAAATTCAAGTCTCCACCTCCCGACCCACAGCAAGTTTTATGCAATTGGGTGAACCCATACTTTTTCGGGTTTTGCATGACCTCACGGTAAGTCGCAGAGTAGTCGGCATAGGAGATCACAACGTTCCGGTGGGCCTTGCGGAGCGCTTGTATTTTTGTCAGAAGGAGTGAGTTGCGTGCAGAGCTCTGTTTGTTGACCTTTAATGAGCAATTGAATGCATCTCTGTCTGAACGGGGAGTGAGACTGATAGCAAGGAGTAGGCATCCAGTTAATGGCAGACCTTCAACAATTATGTACTTGGCGCCTCTATTCAGTAATCCCTACATAAATAGCATAGTAGAGGTTGTTATCTGTGTGAAAAGCCCTGGTCAGTTTTTGTCAATAATGGGGATCTTAATTTATGTACTTGACATCATCTTTCCTTTTCACCAAATACAGGGGGTGAAAGAGAACCAGTACATATCATATTATACTTGTACTGTCATTTGGTTTAAGCTGGAGTTTGAGTGCTTAATTACAAGAAATTTTGGTTATCAAGTTGATTCTTCAGAAGTCAGAACCAAATGTATCTTTTGGTGATTTACTTTTTCCAATAATTCTTTTTTCCCTATCAATTTTACAGACTATATATAGACCAAAATTCTACTAACATTTTCTCCGAATTTCTTCAGATTATATCACTTAAATTGAGAACTTCAGTTTGGGTCCTTGTAAACTATTTGACGTTTTGAACGACACACTGATATGACTTCAAAATTAGAATTGAGATCCAACGAACCACAAAAAGAGAAAAAAAACAGTACCTCAATAAAATTGTTGACATTGCTCACTGCAAGACTTCGGATTTGTTCTGGCAACAAAGTCGATGAGATGACGCTGTATGCATAATCATTTGCCCCAATTTCTCCGACCCAAAATAATGTTCTCTCCATATCATCAGCTCCCTTTTTCTCCTTTAAAAACTTATCATACCACCCCAACTCAGTCATGATAGATACCGGAACAATATCAATAGAAATATTATTTTTTGCATAGAATTCATACTCGTCAACGGAAAAACCTAGGTAGAAACGACTTTGGCGATTCGATGGAGCTCGATGAAGCACATCCTGGCTCGATGAAACTATCTGGCGATTCGATTCGATGGAAGAGAGCAAACGTAGGTAGGCAATCCTAGCTACAACTTGTCTTTGCTTCAGACTCGCTTCAGAGACAGAGATGAATCGAGTGTCGATTACGGGCAAGGGAAAGTAACGCGACGGACAGGCGAATTTGTTTTTTTAGTTTGTGAAAGCGCTGTAATATGAGTTCTTGGATCTGATCGGACGGATCAGAATCACTAGGTCCAGAGGATGTGGATTCGAGAGTTGAAGGGTATAGAAAAAATTTAGCCAAAAAAAACTATCAATGTCTCAACCGCTTCCGCTAACCAAACCTTTATCCTCTCTGCCAATGGAGACGACGATGATTTACATGATCCTCTCTCTCTCTCCCACGCGCCTATTTTCGAAAAGTCGCTGTCTCTCAACCCTTCAGACCATTAAATGCCGCACGCCAAAGAAAAGATCGAGGCTGGTTGGTTCTTCTGGCAAGGAGAACAGCGAAATAGATCATATCTCAGAGAATGCGTCTCAGGTTCCTCATATATTGCATCGAGATTCTAGGATTTCTTGCTTCTATTCGGACAGATTTGGTAAGAAAAAGGGAAATCCCTCTCTTCCTGTAGTAGCTGAAGCCCTAGATAGAAGCTCTAGGATTTGCAGCCCTTTGTCAGAATTTTCAGTTTCTGAAGCACCAGAAAGTGGTGGTGGAACTCCTCCATTCTCAGAATTTAATGAATATGGGGAAGAATTGGGGGGATTTACATCAATTGGAGCAAAAGAGTTGGAATATGAGGGTAATAGGGAAGTCAATTTAAGAATCCAGATGAAAGTTCTGTTACCCCGACTGAATCAATATTAGCAGAAATTAAATCCGACATGCATAATGGTGAAGCTGGACTGCTGGAGAGAATTTTGAACCAGGCACACAGCTAAATGAATTGATGAATCTCTGTTCTGAGTGTGATAGTCAGCAAGACTTCAATTTTAATAGAGTGCTTGGTTCGTCGAGTGTCCTTTGTGCGGGCATGATGTATCTGATCTTAGCAAACCACTAAGGCAGTTTCACAAAATGATTGTCTTGACAGAGGTGACTCATGAGAGGTGGGTATCATTTCAAAAGTTTTTATTTTTATTTGGAAAATACAATACCACAAGTAATATGTGAAAACAAGTTAGTGCAAGTTCAGTCTGATCAACAACCTTGAACTAACCTCAACATACCTCATTCAAAGATTCATGTAAGCCTCAGTTTTGCCACCTGCTCAATTTATGCAGTGGGTCATAGTGGCACACATCTAACCAAATGCTGCTATTCTGGCATTTTTGATTCATGCATTTGCTTGTTATTTAGATTTTATTAGATGTTTACTGTCTTGACATTGTATTTTTTGAGTAGGCGGTTTTTTTTAAATATATGCTGATTTCTTTCTATATTGGGACAGATTTTAGGACATTGAAATGCATCATGCATGTTGTTGTAGCATTCTCATTTTTTTCTCACCTAACTTTATTAACTTTCGTGGACACAATTAGGTATCAATTCAATCCAAGTTATTGCCAGTTCTCCTGAAACCACTTGTCTTAACTATGTCCTCTGTATCTTCTAGGAAGCTATGTATAAAAAATGTAACGTAAGAAAATAGATGGATACTGGTACATTGTTGATAACAACTACAGCTATATCTGAGATGGTACAATAATTCTTGATTGAATGTGCACACACCTGATTTGATGTCCAATGTACGATCGAGTTTGATGGGTGGAAATGTTGATACGATTCCTGTTATTGAATGGCTGAGGGATCTCGACTTATCCAGATACAGGAAGATTTTCATAAGAGAGGATACCGATTTACACCCTCTTCAATGGCTAACAGAAGAGGTATCACTATATCAGGAATTCAATCTAAGATATTACTAAAATCCCTCTCTCTGCCCACACATGGTTCGCATGTGCTACCATAATTTATAACACACGGCTATTTCTACACCTTTGGGTTGAACTTTTATGGCTCAGTTCTAGAGCTGGCAGCACGACTTACCTGATCCTTAAAAAGACCAGAAAATGTCGATACAGTTCTGACTAAATGAAGTTTAGCAAATAAACTGAGTTACTTGTTTTATTGACTTGGTACATCAGTGTAGTGTATGTAATATCAACAATGGGGCTAACTCTCTTTATTCTATTACAGGATCTACTAAATGTAGGAATAACTGCACTTAGGCTGCGGGAGAAGATCATAAATGATATAAGGAGTTGCGAAACAAGAACGGCCATGGTGCCCAAGCTGTGCAAAACAATGATTCTAGTACAGTCAACAGCGGAAGGACAAAAGGAAGCATGGCTGGCAATAAACTTATTACTGAATATTGTCGAGGTTCCATTGCAATGGTTAACGGGGGCTCCTGTCCTAACAATCCTGATGAAAATGATAACCAGACGATTGTGGATACTAAGAAGAAATCTAGAAAGAGCAGTGTCAGCAAGGGAGTGGCCAGAGATATCCATCCTTGGTGTGAGATTGCAGGAACTCCATTTCGTGTGGTACCAGAAACTCTTTGTTTTTATATGGTTGGCTCAAAACCTTTTGTCACGGTTGATTTAGATGAGTCATGAAGTAACTGTAAGGTTGAAATAATTTACCTTATTGAAATGTATTAAAATTAAGCTTTTCGTAGCAAAACCAGAATCATTATTCATTTTGTCTCCATTGATATAAATTCGGCTCGTCCCTCAATCTAGAAAGTGTTTTTGCATGATTGACTGATAAGTAATATCTTCACATGGCTGATAAAATTGCAATCAGGACTGTTAGCATCATTTTAGGGATACAAAAGATTGACCAAAGGCATTCAAAGAGGCAACACTATTTTGTTATAGTAACTTTTATTGTGTTTTCTTCATAGGTTAGTATAAGTTTTGAACAATTATTAATGTTATATTTATGATCATTATTATTGTTCTTTGCTTTTGAAAATACTGATGTGTTGAATAATTTATTATCATGAGTGGATTTTCTAAAAAATGAACCTCATAGTTTTCATTGATCTCTTGTGCCTACATAGGCCATACATTACATCTTACATATTTGTCTCTAATATTCTCTATATTCCTTTCTTACCAAAAAGTCCATATAATGTCTAAAAATGCGTAAACATACAATACATCTCAACACTCTCTCTCAAGATGGGCGAAAGATATCCATCAAGCCCATCTTATCGCATAACCTAACTAGATTTATTGAGTTAAGTCCTTTGGTGAGGCAGCCAGCTACTTGATCTCCAGTAGCTACGTGGCTTAGCTCCAATAATCCACTTTCCAACTTTTCCTTTATGAAGAATCTATCGATCTCCACATGTTTGGTTCTGTCATGCTACACAGGATTGTTGGCAATGCAGATCGCTGACTTGCTATAGCACCACAACTTCATTTTGGCTCCGTGATTCACCTTGAGCTCTTCTAATAACTCCTTCAGCCACATCATCTCAGCAACTCCCAATGCCATAGCCTTATACTCAACTTCTGTCGTCGATCTCGCAACAACTGGCTGCTTCTTGCTCTTCCACGAGACCAAGTTGCCCCCCTACAAAGATGCAATAGTCAGATGTGGACCTCCTGTCATCGAGGCAACTAGTCCAGTGAGAGTCACAATAGCTGTCAAAGTTCATGTGTTCGTTTTACCTGAAGATCAAGCCCTTTCTCAGTGCACTCTTCAGATACCTCAGAATGTGATAAATTGTGTCCATATGGCCTTTTCTAGGGTCATGCATGTAGTGGCTCACCACGCTCACTGCAAATGAGATATTTGGACGAGTATGACCGAAATAGATCAATCTACCTACCAGTCTTTGGTACCTCTCACGATCAACCTGTTCTCCTGCCTCTTCACTTATCTTGGCCTTCACGTCAATTGGGGAAGTTGCAGGCCTGCACCCAACATGTCTGTCTCTGTGAGCAGGTTTAAGACATACTTTCTTGGGGACAACATAGCCCTTCCGTGCCACGAGCAACCTCAATCCCAATGAAGTACCTAAGTTGTCTCATATCCTTCACTTCAAATTCCTTTCCCAATCTCACCTTTAATTGTGCAATCTCCCCCTCATCATCTCCAGTAATGATCATATCATCGACATACACAGCCAACATAGTAATGTGACCACCATGTTGTCCAAAGATCGACATTGATCTGCTTATAGCCCATGCCTATCATAGCCTTCCTGAATCTATCAAACTAGGCCCAAGCAGATTGCTTCAACCAATAGAACGATTTCTTGAGCCTACACTCTCTACCTACTGTCTGGTTTGTGCCAAATTCTGGTGGAATCTCCATGTACACCTCTAACAAATCGCCATGAAAAAATACATTTTTCACATCGAGTTGGTGTGACTGCCATCCCCCATTTGTTGCCATGAAAACCAGTGTTCTTACTGTGCTCATCCTTGCCACTGGTGCAAAGGTCTCATCATAGTCGATCTCATAAGTCTGACTATACCCCTTTGCCACTAGCCGAGCCTTGTAGCGCTCAATAAGGCCCTTTGGATTCTGCTTCACTGTGAAGACCCACTTGCATCCAACAACCTTCTTACCCGGGTAGTGACACAAGCTCCCAGGTTTTATTCTTGTTGAGATCTTCGAGCTCTTCTTGCATGGTTACTTTTCATTTCGGATCTTTCTTAGCAACCTGCCAACACTTAGGGATAAAGACATTGTCTAATAATGCAATGAATGCGTCATGTACAGGTGATATGTGTGAGTAAGAGAAACTGAGCAATATCAAGTGGGAAACCATATCGGTTAGGAGGAACTCCCATATTCACACGACCAGTCCTCCGTATCGATAGGAAACTAGTAGGAGTAGAGAGAGGAATTATATCACCTGTGTATTCTGAGTCTGAGGTGGATGATGTAATGTAGGTATTGAAGAGTCGGAGTTGGCAGGGACAAGAGACTTGGCACTGTAGGCACGGCTCCCTCATTCTGCTTATCTCTCTTGACGTACACCTTACGGTATCTCTACTCCCCCTGAGCCTGATTTCTACCACCTATTGGCTCAACGACAACCTCATTTCCCTTAGCTTTCGACTCAACCCCAGCCGAATCCCCTTCTTTCGGCTCAACCACTATCGAATTCTCAATTGGGCAAGAGATATCCACACTCACCCCCTCGTCTCATACCTTCTGTATCGGACGAGTCTCCAAAGGGTGATGTTGCCTCTGAGGAGTAGTATAGTTCGAGTCGCGGAATGTAACATCCATACTCACAAACAGTCTCTTCTCCACTGGACTCCAACACACACAACCCTTTTGAGTACCGGAGTACCCAACAAAGATAACATCTCACAGCCTTAGGATTCAATTTTTCCACATTTGGTCTGTTGTCTTTGCACGAAGCACACACATCCAAAGGTTTTAAGATGAAGAACGTCTTCATTCTTACCTTTCAGCATCTTAAGCGGAGACTTTCAATTCAATACCCTCGAGGGTACCCTATTAATAAAATAGGCTACTGTCATCGAGATCATCATACTCCGAGTTACCTCAAGGAGGTGCTTATTCTTCCGTTTTGCTACTCCAATTTGTTCTGGTGTGTACGGACACGTGGTCTGATGATGTATCTCTTGGGATGACAAGTACTCTCCAAATGCTCTATTGGTATATTTCGTTCCATTGTCAGACCTCAATACCTTCACAACTGCACCGTATTGAGTACGAACCATCTTGTGGAAATCCTTGAAACAAGCACATCACTTTTGTTCTTCATAAAGTAAAGTCTAGTTACACGAGAAAAACAATCAATGAAAACAAAATATCTAAATCCATTCAAAGTAGTTGTGGGACAAGGTCTCCATACATCAGAGTGAACCAAATCAAACACACAAAAACTCCTACCACGAGAGCTAGCATAAGAGCTCCTGGTATGCTTGCCTAACTCACATGCATCACACATCAGTTTTTCTTTATTGACCTTTTCAAACAAAAGCAGATACAACCTACTCAAAACTTGAAATGAAGGATGACCTAAGTGTCTATGATGGAGCAGCAGTAAGTCCTCCACACTCTTCTCAACTCCTCCAGTTCTCTCTACGATAGATGAGAGGGCTGAGTCCATACTCCCTCTATGTACGTACCACAGGTCGCTATGCTAAGTGCCAGTCCCAAGCCGCTTGTCAGTCCCCTTCTCTTGGAAGATCACCTTAGGAATATCAAATAAAACAACACATTTCAGTTGTGATGACACTTATAGATAATAGATTCACAGGAAAAGGAGCATGCAAGACATTAGACAAAGCCAAAGTGTTGGTACATTTCACAATATCCTTACCAACTACAGGCTGAGTCGTACCATCGGTAGTCTGCATGCTCTCTAGGACTGCTAGACGAGTATAGAAAGAAAACTCTCTAGCAGCACCAGTCACATGGCGAGATGCACTAAAGTCGACTATCCAATCTGGTGATTTCGTGAGTATAGAGGCTAGAGCGAGGGTATCACAACTACCTGTGGTTGAATATGCAAGAGAAGCAGAGTTACTCCTGGCCGAAGATGAGGTGAATGCATCATATCTCACACTTTTCCCATCACTTGTCAGTTTCTGCCTGTTTTTGAGTGTCTGAGAATAGGCCTCCACGAGTGCCTGAACTTCTCTGTAAGTTCCCCACCAGCTTCTTCTTCCTCCTCTGCAACCATCAGATGTGCCCGGTTGCCTACTCTGCCCCTCCCACCTACATCTCTCTGCCTTGGTGGCTTAGGACAATTCTGCATCAGGTGGCCTACCTCACCACAGTTGTAGCACTGTCGGATCTCGCTTCTGTACCCTGTGTTACCTGAATTGTAGTGCTGACTTCGGCCCTAGAGGTCCTGCTGCTCCAGCCTGTAGCTCGATCCGACTCTCCTCATGTATCATGGCTGAGACCGTCTCCTCAAGAGAGGAAATCCTCGTCTGACTCAATAGCATAGCAACTCTCTGCTCAAATGCTGGTGCCAGACCCTCGAGGAATCCCATAACTTTCTCCTCCATGTCAATCTCATGACACACTTGTCAGTTCAGCATCGTCCTGAAATGGCTCAGATCTAACCATAAGTGATTCAGTTCTATGGCATATTCCTGTACAGTCTTCTCTTCCTGTACCATAGTAGTGATCTCCCTCCTGATCTGATACACCCGCAGGTTGATCCCCACACCATCGTAGGTCCTTTTCAGCTTCTCCCAGACATCCTGCCCTTTCGCTATGCCATCCACCGTGGACGCAATAGACGAACTCAGTGAGCTCAAAAGCCAGATATACACCTGCATGTAAGTAGACTTCTACTCATCTCTCCCTGGTGCATTC
This sequence comes from Eleocharis quinqueflora, assembly GCA_964058865.1. Classification (NCBI taxonomy): domain Eukaryota; kingdom Viridiplantae; phylum Streptophyta; class Magnoliopsida; order Poales; family Cyperaceae; genus Eleocharis; species Eleocharis quinqueflora. The sequence goes on along the minus strand of CAXKVX010000055.1, from coordinate 51,709 downwards.
TAACCCGGCTCTTCAGTTTTCCCAGTTAAGGACCCTTCCAGATCCTTCCCTTCTAGAATGTACCTTACCCGACGCGACCAATCTAGACACGTGGCTGGCCCTTCGAGTCTCATGTTAATAGGTGGCAGCTCAACCTTTCGCACCTTTGGCTTGCTCTCAGCAGGGGCTTGGCTCGCAGCCACCGCTCGTATCATGACAACGAGCTCATGAGGGGTCAGTTTCGAGCAAGCCTTTGCGAACACATTCTCGGTCTCCTCCTCCAACATTGATCCAACAAATCTACGCCACACGTATCAATCTTAGATTAAATCCCTCCTACGACTATCTTAGATCCGATCTTGCAACCTCAAGACAAATATAGATCATCTCCTTTCTTGGTCCGTTCTTGATTTAATCAATCATCAAAATAAAGATCTATATCCTAGAACCTTTGTCCCTTTTTTAGCGAGATAAACCTTACAGAAACCCTAGGTACGACAGAAACCCTAGGCATACCTGACAGAAACCCTAGGCAGATCTGACCTCAGCAGTGGCGGATCTGACCTCGATAGTGGCGGATCTGACGTGAGATCTGGCAGTGAGCAAAGCCTCTGACGCGACCTCCTCCCATCGCGACGTAGCCTGGCGCCTAGCGACTCGAGCTCCTGGGGACCCACCTGGCGGCGCAACACTTTGGCGGCGCTAGCGAGGCTACAACGCTGGTGACACTGGCGATGCAGCGACAATAGCGACGTTTTTTTTCGAACTCTTTTTGTTTTTTTTATTCACAGCAACTGTATCTCTGCTGGTGGTGGCTAACCTTAGCTGTTTTTGGCTCTGATACTAAGTGGATTTTCTGAAAAATGAACCTCATAGTTTTCATTGATCTCTTGTGCCTATATAGGCCATACATTACATCTTACACATGAATTCCTAATATTCTCTATATTTCTTTCTTACCAAAAAGCCCCTACAATGTCTATAAATGCGTAAACATACAATAACTCTCAACATCATCAACATCATGCATCAGAATGCATTTCACTACTTAAATGGAGACTGCTCGCATTGGTGTCTTACACGCTTTCCATATAGACCATAAGTAACAAGTTGCACTCTGTTGTATTGATTACTGATGAACTATTCACCTATGCACTGGTTCGAATAACTAAATATTAGGATTCATACAAGTACTCACTAACCAGAAATCATGATACCTGCTTTTTCCGCTGATGATGGTTGTGAGTTGTGACAACCTCAATACATTAGAGTTCATTTCAGTTCTTTTTCCTCTTCTTTTCCTGAAACTTATTCTTACAGCCTTGTTTAAGCTCTGATCAACTCAACATGATGTAATCTTGAAGGCAAAGAACCCAAATCTTTGTGAAAGTTAGGTTTCATTGACTGGCTTGTCCTGAAAGGCTGAAACCAAATTCGTTTGTAAGAATAATAGTGGTTAATTTGACCATTGATAAACTTTTGAGCAGATTACCAGGATTTAACAAAGAACTTCTGTCATGGAAAGATATATTGCTCATCAGTTAGTTACTGCTCATCTTATAAACCTCAAAATTGGCATATCGTGGGAAAAAGTTCATATCTTACCCCTGAACCAAAAGATAATGATAGGTGTAGGTGTGACTTGCTTTGATGCCAACCATTGCCCTGGACCTATCATTATTCTTTTTGAGCCTCCAAATGGTAAGGTACATAGTTTTGTCTTAGGCATTTCATGTGCCCTAAAGAAATATAAAACACTCTAGCTGTACTTTTCTACATCGATTAAGGTATTAGAAACTAAAACAAAACTTTGAGCTTATTTTCCAAAGACGAAAACAGTTGGATGTTGGACCCATTGGCAATATAGACTTGTTCTTTCTTTTATGTTCTTGATGAATGAAAACTACTGTAAAATAGGACAGAAGAAAGGAAATTATTCAAAGTTGGTACCGAATGATGTCATCAGTTATGGTGGATTCAGGTCTGTTGTACCTGTGAAATCGTCACCTGCTGCGTAGCTGTTGCACTATCCTTGAATAATAGTCTAGTGCCAGGTGTTATCAGTATCATAAGAACCAAATGGCTTCTATCTATCTTGGGAGTTGGATTAACTCAATAAGTCCATGGAAGGGACTTCCGTCTTTCATTAACAGTTAGAAAATGCAACATGACCTCAATCAAACAATAAATGAAAATTGAAATAGCACTTACACTTGTAGCATTGGGTTTATCAGGCTGTATTGCACACTGGTAACTTCAGTTTTTCATCAGTAATGGGAAATAACACTGTTCTGAAAACGAGCCATATCCACACTCTCATCCTAGACACTACATAGTCCTCAGGTACTTTGTTTTCGATGTGTACCAGCTTGGTTCTTTTCGCATAGAATTCTGCAGTGATAACTTCTTTAACCCTGTGTTCCTGTTTACTACAAATATTTTCTTGTGCAAACAAGGATCAATAGATGCCTTGTTTTTCTATTTAGAAGGGTTATGATTTAGATGATTTGCAACTGACAATGAATTGGAATCAGGGTCTCATTTTTAGTTAGAGGTGGCATACCTATCTGATATTGAGGTCACTATAATGTACTGGCTGAAACATTAGTTTTTCAGCATTGGAATTTCTCTATGATAGTCAGCAATTATGGCACATTGTGATGCCATCAGTAAAAAACATTCCTTAGATGCCAATGGAGAACCCATCTGACATAATTTAACCAACTACGTATTTACACTGTCCACAGTATGATTTTCCGAAACAGGAAGCTCTAATTCAGTTTGTCATAAAGGCCATTCAAGCTGAAGCTTTCAATCCGAAAACACTGTTCCTTATAGGTAGCTACACAATTGGTACATCTCTCCCTCCCTTCCACCCTACTAATCACTTTTGAAGCTGAGCTGATTGTCGATAAATGATTCTTTTGTTCTTAAAGACAAAAAATAATTGTCTTTTGATCTGTTTTGATGTAGTGTAGGTAAAGAGAGACTTTCTTTGGAAGGTTGTTGAAAAAAAAGATACATGTAGGGGCTGCAAAAATGAGTGTTCTACGGTGTCTGGAGCTGCCAGAAGAAGACATGCATTGGCTAACTGCAAATGAAGCTGAGAGCCACATCCATGTGGTCCCAATGTGGACCCTTGCTAGCTTCAAGCGGCTCAAGCACATTTCAACCTAATACACCGTAAGTTAACAACTTAAGTGTGGCTTTACTTCAAATCTGAGGGATAAATTACTTGCCACAAGACTAAGTGGTTGTTTCCTGTACTGATAAAGTACAAGTAGTACAAGATGAGCATGAGTATAACATTGGATGGAGATTACTTCCATCCAGCACTAAAGTACTATTGGTACTACCACATTCAATTACCAACGCAGAATGCTAGGCCACATTGTCAAAATTTAAATGGATATTTAGAAGTTTTATTGAACTTCAAATTTTCTTGGCTAGCTAGTAAATCAAAGAAGGGATAAGATTCTGTTATATCTAAGGTCGTTGTTTCGGAAACTGCATCGCATTTGATTGCATTGGGATTTATGTTTCTCAAAGGGTTCTTAGAATTGCTAGTACTTGGGGTTTTGATAGCAAAGATACTGGATGCTCTAAATTTGTAGATAACTATTTCTCTAGTAGTGACAACTGACAAGTCTGTTTAATTTTGTATTTATTGTCCCTGAATGGATATGTTAATTGAAGAAAATGGTATTTTAAATGATATTTTTAAAGCAATGTCCATAATATAAGCAAGGAAGTCAAAACTGATTCTAATTAGATCCTTTGGAGGTAAAATCAATCAGAATGCTGGATCACCAGTTGCAATATTTAAGTAATTTTAGAGAGATTTCATGGTTAATTTTAATCTAATTAGACATAATTGCAGATTAACGTGATCTATTAATGAAGATCCTTTTTTGTTGTTGTAAGAGGCCATGAACGTTTAAATTTATGTATATCTAAATATCAAACACCTTAACATATAATCTGGTGTCTGGTGGTGTCATCATTATGTTATTTTTATTTATCAGTTAAAAACTAGGATAAAGTTGGTCAACTTTTTTTTGGTAAGGATTAGACCTGTCAAAAGTCGAGGCCTCAAGGGTACCCTTTCAGTTAACAGGTAATGCAGCAATCTGAGCCAACCCATTTGAGTACCTTGAAAATATTAAATTTGATTAACAGTAAATAAATGGCAAAAAATGCATTAGGCCTTAACTTCCTTTGTTCAAGTCTCACTTTGGAGCTTGAGCTTTTGTAGTTTTACTTCTCTCACTTTTTTTCCTCAACTGCAAAGTCCATCAAACACTAGAAGATTAAAGAAAGTTAATAAATGCTCCAACCCTTTCACCTGTGATATCATGGCCTAGTTGGTGTCATGCCTTGACTTCTTTCAAGTCTCTAGTTCGAGTATCAGCTTTTGTAGTTTCTCTCACTTTTTCCTCAACTGCAAAACCCTAGAAGTTAAAAAAAATGCTCAGAGCCTCAGACCCATGTACTTGGGATATCATGGCTGACTTGTCCAGTTGTCCTGTCATACGTCAGAAGTTTCCGACCCTGACCCGACCCACATAATAGGCTTCTTAAGTAAGTTGGGTAGAGTCAACATTTGACAACCCTAATTAAAATTTGGCTAATTATTAAAGATAAGACAAACATAAAACTATATCTTGGACTTTTTTATGGCTTAATAATTTTCTCGGACTATAATAGCGCCTCCTTAATCGATATTCTTTAACAATTTGATAAAGTCCAAAATTTGTCAATGTTAAAATGTGAAAGAGTCCAGAGAACAATATTAGCAGATCACTTGAGATGACTTTATAGTTATTTTCTATATATCAAAGACGTGTATATAAAATTGATCTTAAATATGAATGGTGACCAGGGCTTGTATGACTTAATTATTGCATTTTCACCGACCGATTGGACATTTGGTAAAGGGCGGAAAAAGACACCTAGCCGAAAGTGGAAAAAAGACACCTTTATCAGGTATTAAGTTCATATATTCAATAAGATGCTGGTACATCATGGGAATTTCATATTATTACAATTCTGATGGTAAGTCGCAACTATCAATCTGAAGAGCTCTTGATCATAAAGCCACTCATCTTTTCCTGTTCCATGAGTTTAGGTCTGTATCCAGTTGGTTTAGTATAGACAAAAGAAAACCCCAACCAGCTTAAACTTACCAATGAAGATTGGTAGATACTAGATACAGTCCTAACAATGAATCTGACTGGTATTGCATTATATTGTATTGTATTTTAATGAGTGTCATATGTTGCAATTAGCAATAGAAAAGACCATGGAAGCTTTCTTTAGTATTCTTCTCTGGGGAATTTTCTTTGGAAGGTGTACCTTCTATGTATTTATGTATGGGTTGGGATCCCTTAAGAAGAGTAACCTCACATCAATTAGAAAACATAAAAACTATAAAGTATGTTTAATAGGTACTTATTGTCAAATTTCATGCTATTTTCAGCCTGTTGAAACTTGAAAGCTTCAAATTGTTTCATGAACATTGAAAAATGCTCCTTAACTCAGCATTTTCTATAGGCAGATACATGTAGCATGCATATCATGCCTATTGTTAGTTCATTCAAATATGCTTTTAATGATTGTCCATATTTTCAAGTTAATAATTGAAGTAAAACTGCAGTGCTCCTAGGAGCACCATGCCTCCCGTCCTCTTATCTAAAAAACATAATTAATTTTTTCAAATTTCGATTCATCATACTCATAAATTTCTTTATGTCAAAAAAAAAGTACCTAATAGAAAACAAAGCACCTAATAGAAAAATACATAAAAATGTCTTCTTAAGATTACTCCAAAATACTAAATAAATAATCAATGTTTATACATAAAAATGGGTCACTTCAAAAATTGAAAACAAGTACTATATTGTAAAAATAGAAAATTTTGTATCCCAAAAGATATTGATAATTGTCATAGCATCTTATGTTCTTAAGAGCACGAGAGACGATGGTGCTCCTAAGAGCACCATAGTTTTACTCTAATAATTGTCATAGTATCTTATGTTCTATCCTTTTTTATGTATTTTATTTACTCTAATAAAGTTGTTATCCTGTTTACATAGTTTACCTGTTCAACATCGTGGTATTCCAACTCAGGCATGTAAATGCTTGTGTAATTTGGTTGTTTATCTAGGTACTTGTTTGTTATTAATAAATAACAAGATATTACATTAGTTATGCACTGGTGCTATCTTTACCACGTACTAGCGCATGTTCTGGTGCTTTGACAAATAAATCACCATCATAAAAGCTCAGCCTGTCCAGCTGTTTGCGCAATTGGTTGTCAAAGTTTGTGGCCGGTCGGTGTCTTGTCAATGTTACAATTAAGACTTGTAAAAATAGGAAACATGATTATTTCTTCGCATAGATTGCAACTTGATTTGTTCTGACGTAATGGTTGCATAATTGAGATCAAGGATACTGTCCAAGTATATCTCATATTTTTATTGTTCCCTGGAAAGATGCGTGTCTCCCTGTCCATGAAGATGGCATCTACCATCTTCTTGCAACTAAGACGTCACTCTTTCATTTAAAAGTTCAAATCTTAATTTTAATTCTGTGGCATTTACATGTTGAACAGATATGAATACCAGGTGTTTGTTGTATTTTAGCTGCTGGTTTCCACCTGTCCAATTGAAATTTTCTTAACTTTGTGTGGGTGATGTACCTTAAAGTCCAACCACAGAAAAATTCGGTTTCGTTGAACCTGTTTACATGGACTTTTTGTATTCAACAATTGTAAATCATGCAATTGCTTTTATTATGTTGATTTTTAGTGGTAATTACTTCTAACAGTTGCGTAGTATGCTAACAGTACTTAGGACAGAATTCCTGATCTCAGTCAGGAGCAAAAGCTTCACAGTTGTTGCCTATGTCTTGAATGTAGTTGCATATTATTTTTTGGCTCACTTAACATTCAATATTACAATTTGTGATGTATATTAAGGCTTAGTGCGGAGCACTATTGCAGATTTCTCATACATATAGTGCCTTACTAGTTTGTTTCAGTGCTGGATATTTACTACTGGCTAGTGTTGGTAAGGTGACCTTTTTATGTACGCGATAATATTCGAGTATGAACTGGAACATTTGTTGGCCTTGCTGTCACTATCTAGGCATGAGGTTCCATACAGAGAGCATTGTAGCTTCAGCGAGTTATGTGCATTTGTGCAATTCATATCACCAGAGCATATAATTCCTAGTGTAAACAATGATGGCACCCAGAATGCAGATGCAATGTGCGAACTTCTCTTGTCAGACACTTGAACTCAAATATTTCAATTACTAAATTAATCACAATGTTAATTGGTACAGCTGCTATATTACATGCTTGGTTGTAGAGTTGGTATACTTTACCATTTAAGTTGTATAAGTTGTATCTGTACCTAACAGTGATCTTTCTGGTAACATCAATGTTCTCGTGTTAAAATTTGTCTTATATTTGATTCAACACAGGAGCTCCCTTGTGATGTTAAAATTTGTCTCTGCTACCTAACTTTTCAAGAAGTTGCATCTAGGATAAAGTACAAACATGGTTGCGAGTCGTTTTGTTGTTGTGGTACAGCAATATGATTTTTTTGGAAGTTTGAACTTTGACGATTAATAGGGGTTCTCTGTTCTCACGGGTTGATATCAGCTCTTCAAAGTGCATGGTGTATTCGTGTGTTACGAGTTATAACCTATGACAGACAAACCAGGCACAACTAAAAGAAACATTCCAGTGTAGACAACTTTAGCCCGAAAAATGTTTAGACCAAAAATATCTTGTCAACAGTTAAGTTTCTCTCAGCCTCACTTTTTTCTATTGCGGCTGATAAGAAAAGAAATTGATTGGTCGCTATCTGTATCTGTACTGAATTCAAGATTCTATGGTCTAAGAAATAGTTGGTCTAGAGTCCAGACACCAATATCCTTTTTATCTATCAATACTCGCGAATTTCACGTGGTTCTTTTTCATATATTTCGCTCAATATGTATGCCTATTATGTTCAAAGAAACAAAATGGTCAGCTTATTACAAATCAGAATAGTTTATAGAAGTACTGGTTGCTTTCAAATTTCAGGATGGAATTAAGAATTTTTGTTTTTGAAAAAGTAAAAAAGCATGAGCTCATTCCTTTCTTTCTTTTTCTAAGCCGTTCTCACTCTTTCTTCTAAAATGACGGTGCTCGGACATTGCGGCTATAATATGATGACAGTGACATATTGACATAAGTGTTTGTATGGTCTACACATAATGAATCAAATAAAATAAATAAATATAATGTCTTCCTCTTAATTGTCTCCTTATATGCCCTCTATTTAGAAGACAAAAACAATTAATACTCTGTTCTGTTCGTTCTGTCCGCTCCACTACATGTTTTTATATTTAGATTTAAAGTCTTTATATTTAAATTTATAATAAAACTGCTGCAAAATTTCTAATATAAAAATTTGCAAGATAATTATCGCAAGTCTTTATATTAGAACAATAAAATCTATATATTGTTATATGTAAGTCTTTATATTTAAATTTGCTGAAAAAACTACTGCAAAATTTTCTAATATAAAGACTTGCAGCAAAAAAAAAAACAATCAAGACTTGCAGTAATATAAATACTTCAGTCCTAAATATAAAGACATGCATGGAAGCGAACAGAGCGAGCAAAATAGGCAAAGCAGAGCGAAATTGAAGCGGAAGCCAAAATTACAAGTCTTTATATTAGAACAATAAAATCTATATATTGTTGCATGCAAGTCTTTATATTTGAATAACTACAAAATTTCTAATATAAAAATTTGCAGCAAAAAAATAAAAACTTGCAGTAATATAAAGACTTAGAAGCGACATGTCAGACATAATATTTTTGTTGCAAATTTAAATATAAAAATTTCAGATCTAAGTATAAAAACATGCAAAGAATCAAACAGAACAAACAAAATATTAATTATTTTTGTCTTCTGACAAAAAACTTGAGAAAAATTGTTAAAAAAGACGGTTAGCATCACCTAAAAAAAGTCAAAGATAAGATTTTATAATGTATGCATTGAATTTTGATATGTTACAATGAAGCGTGTGTACTAAACATAAACAGGCGAATTCCTGGGTGGCTAGTAACGGCAACGCAATAGAAATAAAAGACGAAACATTTTTTGAGTTGGTCAACGGATCTTTATTTATTTCGAGTCAAACTAATATTCTGTCACATCAACAAGACACGAAGGAACTTTTGAATCTTTGATAGGTTTATTGACCAGAAACACTGTCAAGGAATGGTCGGTTAGTCAAAATCTCCCAGCACAATTCAAGCTAGGGTTCTCAAAACGGGGCGGGTCGGGTACCCGTGGATCCGATTCGTCCGGATCCACGGGTACGGCGGATCCACGGGTACGACGGCGCGGGTATGTACGGGTCCGAATTCAAAACCTCCAACCCGATCTGTGATAAATCCGGGCGGGTAGGGTCCGGGCGGATCCAGACGGGTCGGGCACGGGTCCGGGCGGATCCGTCCAACTTTTTGAATTTTTTGAATTTTTTTTGAATTTTTTTTAATTTTTGAATTTAAAACTGTACATTATTTTAATATATATATATATATATTTTTTTTCGAATTTTTCTGAATTTTTTTTTAATTTTTTTGAATTTTTGCACAGATCTACTGGTCGGATCCACGGGTCCACGGGTCGGGCACAGGCAGATCTTGGGACGGGTCGGGGACGGGTCTACACGGGCACGGGTTTAGACGGGTTTGGAGGATTTGGGGCCAACCCGACCCGTGATAGATCCGCGGATTCGGGATCCGCAGATCTGGGCACGGGTCGGGCACGGGCGGGTAGACCCGCCCGGACTTTTTTGATTCTCTAATCCAAGCGGAATGAGATCTTCTAACGCGCAGCAAAAATACTGTGCGTACTACGCAGCACATTTCAACTTTTGATTTTTGTTGAGTTCGTGCAAACTAAACTTTATAATATCAGATCCTTCTGAATCAAATCTGAGACATCTGTATTCTACAGCGGAGCAAATCTGAATCGTCCGTAACTACTGCGTGGCAGAAGAACAGCTTCACAATCCAAACACAATCAAATAACAATCACTCTTATTGTTTTTATGAACTATTATGATCGAAAAGGTCGAATGAATAAATTGTAATCGAAAAAAGCTTATAATAATGTTGTAGCCAAAGTCAATATACATGGAAACTTAAACCTTTTCTATTTTAATTTTAGCCGACTGTTCTTAGAACAAATGTAAGTTTAGAGGCATAATTTTGAAAATAAATTAAGGTGAGACATAATTTGCAATTATTTCCGACCATAAGCACTTTTTAATTTTTTTTTCCTTTTCCTAAAAACATAGGACATAGGCCTATTTTCATAACTTTTTCGTTTTTCTTTTTGGGTTGCGTATCCGGTGGGGCAACGGATCCGAATCTGCTGTAGCGCTCTACAAAAGATGGACGGTCTGAATCGATCGTCAATTTCGCGATCGATCGCTACCGATGGAAATCAGAAGGCCTTTATATTTTAACACGAATTTTGATGCAATTAGTGAAAATCGGACGATCCAGATGCTGCGTTACACCATCCCGTGCAGCACTGGAATCTGGTTCCGTGGGGCAACTGCCTACCCTGCACACAAAGTGGCTCCGTCCTGATTTTATTTTTTTAAAACCAAATTTTTAGAGGCCCCTCTTTTCTAAAATAAAGTACTCGTATAGATATTAACTACGTGTCATTTCTAATTTCTAACATTTCAAGATGATTTTAGAAGGATATAGTTGGCTCACCATCATCGAGAAGAGATCTGTTAACGATTCAAAATCATTTTATCCAAAAATTATGTAATTGTTGGTGTCTAAGAAATTGATGAATCGTATAAAGAACTGTAGCAATGAATGTTGTCAAAGATAAAATAATAATCTAATTCGAGATATAGCAACGATTATTCAATAAATAAACATTATCACAGAGGACTTAAGGCAACACTTATTTATTAAATAATTGTTGTCTTAGGTTTCTATATTAAAAAAAGTTTCATAAATGACTAGCTTCACATTTTCTAGCTAATATATTATTTAAGTTGTCACAGACTTTTCAAATTACAAACAAAATTGATAGCGCATGAATATTGCATATAACATATCAATTTACAATCCATGGTCACAATAAAGAAAAAATAAATAAAATGCAAATAAAGCACCTAATAGAAAACTACAAAAAGATTGCTAAAAAATGCAATTGCTATGTTAGCAACACAATGATACAAATGGGGATCTCATGTTCAGTTCTTTACCAAGAAATTGAACCTCTGTTTTGTAATATTCGGCTGAACTAACTTCAGACTTAGTTATGTGTAGGGATTCAATTTCCTGGTAAAAAACCTAACAGGAGATGTCGTTTAAATTATATATTTTGAGCTAAGACATCAATTGCATCAAAGAAGTATTCATTTTTTTTTGCAAATTTCTTTTTGTCTTGTCCAGATGAGATCGATAGAAATGAAGGAGTTGATCTAGTTATAGAATTGCGGGCTTGGAGTTGTGAAAATTTCTAGACAAATCGTGCATTTCATTCTAGAGTTGGCTTCATTTGCACTTATTTTCTGATCACAAGTGACCTATATACTTTCTATGTACTAGAAATCCTTTCATGTAATACCTCTCGCAAGAGATCCTTACAGAAATACATAAATAAATGTCAAAGGAAAAGTAGATTAAATAATCTCTTCTTTTAGGTTGAAAAAAAAACTCTCTTTAGGACGAAACATTCGAGTTTCATCAAGTGTCGTGATAGGGACGAAAATAAACATTTCTATTGTTGAATTTTCAACCTATTAGTCGTGCTTCACCTACAAAAGTGTTGTAAATTATTTTGGTTAGCATATATCACCTGTCATGCTATACTAGAATAATAAAATACTCATGCATACTCTTATCAAACTACAAATCCTAAATAACTATTTCTTGACTATTTCTAACTATTATTAACAATTTAACTATTTCTTATCAAACCCTAAATCCTAAGTATCAATTTCTTATCAAAGTCCTAAATTCTAAATTCTAATAATTTAACTATTTCTTAACAATTTAACAACTTAGCATCAATTTTGATTCTTGTATTCTTTTTTCTGATCAAGTAACCCATGGTATCAGATCTGATTTGTATGTACCAAAAATTGGTACATCTACCACATACTTGCAATAATAATTATTTTGCATAATGATAATTTTTTGCTTAATAAACATCACGTTTTTCATTTCTGACAATAATAACAATTTCTAACTATTATAAGAACTATCAAAATAACAAAAACAAAATAATACCTTAAAAGAAGAGGATGCAGACGACACAACGAGAGGAGAAAAACATGACAATGTTCATTGGCGAGAGGAAAAAATACGAGATCGGAGGTAGACATGGATGGTCTGGCGGTGTCAACCATTTTCATGCCCAAGGCACCAGCGAGTGGGAGAAGAACAAGAGGTGTGTGTGTGATAGAGATCGTTGATAACCTCCACAACTCTAGTAGATCAGATCAGCTAGAGGTGTGGAGGCGAACAAGTGAAGAAGAGAGGGCAGAGAAGTATGAGAAGTTGTGAAGGCGATCACGAGGGAAGATACATAGAGAGAAAGAGTCGTGAAGCGCTCATTTTAAGCTATAATTGAAGATAAGACAATAATTATTTAAAATAACAATTGACGTAGGTAGAGCTACAACATACAACAACGATTATTTTAAAAACTGTTGTCCTAGAGTTTTGAAAAAAATACTAAAAATAAAAGCAACAGTTATTTTAAGTAACTATTGTCGTATCTCAATCTAGGCCAACGGTTCTTTAGAATAACTATTGTCTTATCATCAAAGTTTTTTCTATACTTCTGCCAACGGTGTTTAACAAATTCTTCAATAAATATTATTTTATGGAGGTTGCTAAATCTCCTTTATGTGGTAGTGGCTGCTAGTACTATGCAGAGAAGAATTGAACATGAGGGGTCAAATTCCTCCATTTTTTGTGCCTTCATTTTGTGTCAAAATCTATATCATCAATCAAGAAATAATTAATGATCTAGATTTGAAGGTTTAAAAAATATTCTTGATGAATGATGTGAATTTTAAGATAAAATAAGAACACACAAAAATAGAGGCAAAAGTAAACAAGAGTATTTTGATGTCAAGTAAATATTATAAACAAGAGTATTTTGTTACTTGGAATCATAAAACTAATTGAACATTTGAGCACCGAAATCTGTGTTTTTTTCTTAATTTATTTTCCCCGTTTTATAAACGATGTAAGTCTTTATTCCATTTTACCCTTTCAAATTAGATGAGAATAAATTAAGGTTGAATAAGTGAATTTGATGTCATCATTTAGTATTCTATGTCGTCGTCATCAATAACATTGTTAAGATATTATTATTATTGATATCATCAATGGAAGTAAACTAAGTTGATTTATCCATTTTTATGTATATGTAACGAGTAATTTAATTTCAGTAACAATTTTCTAACGAATATAATATATTACATAAGGAAACAAAACATATAAGTTAATTCATAAACTTCTATAATATCAAATACCGCATAGTGCATGAACATTAATTGTTTGAATGCTTCTTAATAAATTGTTGTGAAAATCAATAATCATGGATTAATTCTTTCTTCTAGAGTATTATTGTATCCTTACTTAATTAAACACTCTGCATTAAAAGTGAAATCTTTGTATCATTTATTATTCCACTTTTAAATTATAATTTCATTTTTCAAACGGAGCATTAGAGTAAGGAGACTTGCATGCACGGATACAAATTTAAATTTGAGGAGGAATAATTTGGCAGTGGTAATTTTGACAATTGTGACAATATGTTTTCAAATAAATTCACAAAAAAATTTAAATTAGAAAACCATTGTGAAAATGGTTGTCAAATAAATTCACAGATAACTTTGACAATCATGGAATTAATACATTGTCAAGGGCTGTCTTAGATACTTATAAAATGTTTCCTTTTTTTTCTTCCAATTTTAATATTTTTTATGAATTTATTTAAAATTTATAATCAAATTATCAAAATACTTGTATTATATCAGTAATTAAATTTAGTTTTATGATTCCAAGTAACAAAAGTAAACAAGAGAACTAGTCTTTAGCCACTTAGAGCAATAACCTCTACCTCTACGTAGAGTTCTAAATTCCAATGAAAACTTTTTGATCATTTAAAATTAAATAATTTTGACTTTCATTTTTATCTAAAAAAACAAAAAACAAATCTGATTCAATAATACAACAAACAACAAACAACAAACAAAAAAGATGCACAAAAGATATTGCATTTGCAGTTTGTTTACTGAAATCATAGTGCCAGGATATGAACAACTAGTTTGATTTAATTATTTCCATTGATCTAGTATTAGTTGATTTCAACAATTAATCTTTTTTAAACAAATCCTTCATATGATATTAAAAATGGTCAATAATTTTAATTTTATTATAATATTTGAAATTTGAATATTAACATAATATAAAGGGTTGCCATGACGTGTCATAAAAACTATCATTTCATCTTTTCTTATTTAGCATTACCTTGTGGTTGACAAGTAAGGTAAAATAAAAACAAAATATATACTAAATAAATATTGTGTTTAATAGTGAAGTAAATTTAGTACTTAGAGAAAATAGAAATAAATCTAAAAACTTCAGTGCGTCAACTTTACTCAATAAAAAAATTACTTCACCTTAAAACATCTTAGAGCATTTTTATTTGAGACATCAAAGTACCTTATTATTATTATTATTGGATAAAAGATAGATTTCGAGCAATGAATGTTATTAAAGTACCTTACTTAAATCATTATTATTTTATTTATTAATACTCTTGGGTCTCCGAATTTTTTAATAATAGAATTTAAATTAAATAAGGAAGCGACTAACTGTCCCCCCTATATACGACAAATGTAGTAGTTTTTATATCCTGAATGTAAGTCTTTATACTCAAATATAGTAGTCTTTATACTATTGGACTAAATTCATTATAATAAATATTGAGTGTCAAGTTTTCATTTCTCAAGACATGTAGTATTTATTTGTAATTTCCTAGTTAATTATATACTACAATGAATACTGTATCATGGAAGTCTTTATAATTAACATTCGAAGACTTTATACTTTTGCCAGTCTTCACTTTTCAAGGAATGTACAAATAAAACTTTATTTGGCAGTCTCCATTTTAACATGGAAGTCTTTATATTAAATATTACAAGTCTTTATACTGTATCACGTAACTGTTTTGTCGCGTAGCGGGGGGACAGGAAGTGAGGGATGATATATTAACTCATTAAATAATTATATTAACACAAAAAGATTAGTTAGAAGGCTTCAAAAATAGAAACGGACGGTGTTGCGAACACCGTAAAAAAACTCAAAAGGACGGTGTTGCCAACACCATCCAATTGAAAACTTTCATTTTTTCCAAATTGTTTGCTTTGTTCGCTGCCTTCTTAAGATTGAATATTTTATTATTAAAAAAGATTAATATTTTAATATATGACTTAGGTTGAATATCATCGATGACTTGCGACGATAAAAAAAATTCAATTACGATCCCGACGAGGGTAGCTGAAGTTGTTACAAAAAATATTAAGTATGATTAACATTTTTTTCTACAAACTTCAGCTACGCTCGTCGGGACCATAATTAGTCTTTTTTATCGTCGCAAGCCATCGAACTGTAGATTTCGAGTCCGTCGCGTCGAGCCTGATTTGCGGTCGGAGGAATGCACAACTCAAATTTGGTTCCAACTTCAACTTATGTTTTACTTAGTAATTTTTTATCACGAGTTTGTGTCAGATTCAATTTTGAATCGCTCATTTCTCCGATCATAAATCAGACTCGACGTGGTGGAAGTAGACTCAGATATCTACAATGACTTATGGCGATAAAAAACCTAGTTATGATCCCGACGAGCACTAAAGTTGTTACAAAAACTTACCTAAATACAACTCAACTCATGAATTAAAATATTAATAATAAAATATTTACGTACAAAAGTAAAGTTGAATCTTTTTTATGTCTGACTTGAAAAAATAAATAATAACATCTATAATTATGAATTCAATTTTTTGACAATAATAATTCTATTTTTATTTCATATTCAAAAGTGTTATCTAGACGGATGCGTTTAGAGGTACTTAGTATTTCCTTTTGTTCTGTTTGGATTTTTAAGTACCTTCTGAATGCATGTGTCTAGATAACACATGTGAACGTGAATTAAAAAAAATATGATTATTATCGTCAAAGATTTAAATCTAGAGTCATAGATGTTATTTTTTATTTTTTGAAGTCAGTTATAAAGAAGTTTAAATCTTTCGCTATCTACATATATATTAAATAAAAATGTAATAGCCGGCATTTACAACACCAGTTTTTTTTTTTCGAAATTTTTAAATATTTTTTTTTGTCTAAATTTAATTTATTTAATTTCCAATAATAAAAAATCGGCTGGGTCTCAATTTGAAATAACATTTGATGACATTGATTTTTTTTTTTATGGAAATGATGACTCTGAATCGTGTCAGCAGGTAAGACGTCCATGTACCATGAAGTGTACATGCCGCCTTGTTTTGTTGTTTTTTCTTTCAAATAAGCACATGCCAATTTTAGCATAAATAGCACTGATAGCTGCTTTTTCAGAACCTTGGAGCTTTAGCTCAAAGGTGTGGTCCATATTTTGCGATGTATATTTGAACTTTCATTAATTCAGATCCGAATATGCTGTAGCACAGTAACGCGTTACAACAAATGGACGGTTCGAATTGACCGTCAATTTTGCGATTGATCGTCAGAGATGGAAATCAGAAGGATCTTTATATTTTGACACAGATTTTGATGCAATTAGTAAAAATGAAACGGTCCAGATGCTGCGCTACATCGTTCCGCGCAGCACCAGATCCCGTTCCCATTAATTCATGCTTTTGTGTTGTGGAAACCAAAACCAAAATCAATGATTGGAATATGTAAACAAACATGGCATGCCAATGTCTTATGATAAGGGCACCATTCGTTGTTTGTACAATCTAAAAAAGATATTTCTCAACTAAAACTAATTACATGTAACTTGAAAAATATATAATTCTGAACAGTTCCGAATTCAATCATTTTTTATACAAAAAAATGCTGAATAAAATGTATCCAAAACGATTAAATTTGAAGTAGTTGACAATTTTGTATTATCAGTTGTGGTTAATTTCAGTTAAAAAATATAAGTTTCTAAATGCGTGAATAATTAATGCAACACGGTACGTACATTAATCACTACTACATAATGCATCTTTTTCGATTAAAAAATAGTCTTTTGTATCTGTTAGAGGGTGTTATAGAAGGTTATTAATGTAAACAGTGATTAGCCTTAAAAAGACTAATTCAAGCAATTCGATACAATTCTAGAGACCTATTTGCAATTTTAACATTTTTACTACAAATAAGGCAAGAATAATTTATAAACTAAGATAGTAAGCTTGAGTAAAAGAAAGAGAGAGTTTAGAAATTGCAAACAAAGGTATGGCACAATAGACACCAATATTTTTAACGGAGTTCGGATATTGACGATCCTACTCTTCGGGACTCCCAACCCTCCGACTTGGTAATAGAGTTGAGCTGATTCACTATCACACAAGAGTCTTGTACATGACTGCAGGTCTCTAGAATTGTATTGAATTGCTTGAATTAGTCTTTTTAAGGCTAATCACAATTTACAAAGTGGTATCAGAGCTCTTTAATGGAGGCTCAAAAGTTAGGTCTTGATTTTGAAATGGGATATCTTCTTTGGGGAAAGGAAAAGATCCCTATATATATCATCCCACAATAGTTTATTCAATTTTCTGAGTTAAACTATTACATAACGCTCTACAATGTTATACAACGTTTTAACCAAATATCTCGAGTACAATTATACTGAAAATGACCGTTATATTTTCATAAAAGTTTTTACAAAGTTATATAACGTTGGCAAATGTTACATAACTGTAGGGAATGTTATGTAACGTTATCCATCGTTATATAACATTCTGATCGATTTTTCAATTTTCAAGCAAACGTCCAGAACGTTATATAACTGTCCAGAGCGTTATATAATGTTTCTGAACTTTCTTTGTTATTTTGCATATTTTTGACTCAATCTCATTGATTTAAAATTATTACAAACATTTATTATAATACCCTACTATTTGTATGATCTTGATGTCTTGAATCTTGATATTTTTTTTGAGCTTTCTTCATTTCTTGTAGTCTCCTTTGCTTGAGTTTAAAAGAATGCCTAAACAAACATATCTCATAAGAAATTTGTTAAATTTAAGTAGTTTTGCAAATCGACAAATACGAGACATTGCTGAGTACAACAATTAAAGATATGAAGCAACTGATATTAAATGTGTAGGCTTTAATATTCGTTCTTAGTTTATACATATATTAAAGACGACTTTTAATAACGGCTCTTAGTTTGCAAATGGCATTGAAGGTTACTTTTAATACCGGCTCCTACCTCAATCGGTACAAAAAGTTTTCAAAAAAATAAAAAAGGAATCTGTAACTTCGTGACAACTACGATTTGACAGGCATTTATTGCGAGGCTGACAAATTTGACATGTGATTTTTGCAGATATGTCCTTTCATAAAATATAATTAAAAAATCCTTAACATTTGCAAATATGTTCTTTTATTGCTGTAATTTTTTTTTTGCAAATATGTTGTAATATGTCATTTTAAGACATTTATTGCTCTTTTTTGCAAATACGCTTATCTGTAAAAAAACTTTACCAATAGCTTAATTTTACTTTTACAGCAAACATTTAAAGGAGTTGTAAAAAAAACTTAAAGAGACGGATCAAGACAAAAAAACTTAGATGCTCATAAATTTAATTATCATTTATGGCAAAAATTAATATAATTAATTGAATAAATAATACTTTCAGGAATAAGTAAATCTAGAAAAAAAAATATTTGAAGGAGCAAAATGAGGAAATAATTCTATGAGAAGAATGAACGGTTGGATTGAAAAGAAATGGTGATCCGTCAGAAGCGAGTTTATTTTAAGATGTGACTATTCAAGAGATCAAATTTCCTATTGTGCTGGTAGAAATATAATTCTTCCATCTAGACGGCGTATAGAGAGGAAATAATGTGCTTTCTAAACTTCAATCAGGCTTAAGTGAACAACTGCAGAAACTGGCAAACATAAAGTAGGTGTTGTATAAATATAGGTTTCTAAGTACTGTTTGTACATGTTTAACCATTTCGTTAATTATATTTTCCTACTTAATTGGTGTATCAAATATGGAATTTCATTGTTTAATGTAGAAAGAGTACATTCGAATTGAGTTAAAAGTGTGGTTTAGTGTAAATAAATTAAATGAGTCAATTTTATTGTTTAATAAAAGGGAGCTGATACGTAGATATCGACTATTGATATCAATTTTACTATGCACCATTAGTTGAGTTATCCTGCACATTATTTGAGTTATTATGCATGTTATTTTTTGTAATGAAATAGTTATACATATTATTGATTTTATTATGCACCTTTAGTTGAGTTATCGTGCACATTATTTGAGTTATTATGCATGTTATTTTTTGTAATGAAATAGTTATACATGTTATTTTTGTATTGAAAATAGTTATGATAAATAAGATGCATAATAAAATCGGTATCGATAGTTGGTATCAAATGTGGTATCTATGGAACATTCTCCTAATAAAATGTTGTGTAAGTTTAAAGTTGAGGATTCAGTTTAATTGAGTTTCATTGGAACTGATACAAAGGGTCAGTTGAATTGAGCTTCAGCTTAATTGAGAAACAATTTGTGGTTAATTGTAATTAAATTAAATGAGTCCATTTCATTGTTTAATGTTTAACTGAGGCATCAAATGAAAATGACTCAATTTCTTCATTTAATTGTGGTTATTTCATTGGTTTTTGGAACAATGTTAGTCTTCAAAAAGAAATTGAGTTAATTATAACAACAGTCCAGTTGATTTCACATATTCATAGAAGTAAGGATCTATAGTAGTTTACATATTCCTGTTTAATTTGTCAATCAAATAGTGAATTTCATTGTTGAATTTTAATATTTTGAATGTGAGGCTTCATTGTAATTATATATCATTTGAGTTGACACATAAATTAGGATTAATTGGAACTAAATTAGAAGTAAAAATATTTTACCTTCTATTTTTTTTACTGTTTTTGCATCATAATTGTCAACTTAACGATCACTGATCCATCTACTGCAATTACCACCGTCAAATATGTTTTGTAGTAATCTACAACGATATGCAAAAATGAAATGGCGCCAATATCTAACCTCATTAATATTTTCCTTCAAAAGACGCTTGACATCCCATTGGTCGCAACTCCCCACAACTCAATCAAATTCAATAAACTTTTCGAATCCGCTGAATCCCTTCATCTTCATTCAATCTTTTTCTTATATATATTATTAATCACTATCTTCTTCTTCTTCTTCTTCTTCAATCTTTACACATTTGTTGTTCCTCTTCAGCAGACTATTCGCCTCTACAGGTTACCTTCCTCCAGCCTTTAAAAATAATCTATTGTTACTTCTGAAAAATCTTACTGCCCTTCTTATTTCAAAATTGCAAAGATAGAAAAAGAGAAAACTATGTGATTAGGAAATAGGAATATTTTTTTTTTGTAAACAAGCATGAATGCCCAGAAAATCACTAATATTTAAAAAAGATGGCAATGCCAATATTTCCATTAAAATTCACAACTGATGAATAACAAATAAATTTAATCATATTTGTCACAAATCAAGTTATTAAACTGTTTTCTTCTACTTTGTTATTTTACTTTAGAGCAGAAAATGAATAGCAGCAACAACAACAACAATGATGATCCAAAGAGCAACAATACGTCTCAGTGATAGGAGTTTTATTAACCCTAGTTGCTAGATAGAGGTTGCAAGTATACAACCGTCTATTGTAGTACTTAGGGATCGAATCCACAAGGACAAGTCGAATTTAGTTATCAAATTCTAATAATTCTAATCTAAGTAAGAAATTAAAAGTAAGATGTTGAGTTTTGTTGTAAAGTAAAAGGTTGGTGTTTGGTGTTATGCAATTTTGAGATTAAGTAAATCAATTAACAACTTCAAGAATTAAGATAAGAGACTTAGGTTTCTAGGGTTTCTAGCCACTTGTTTATATCTACTTAGTCAATTAAAGGTTTGTTTTTGTATTATGGAGGCGCAATTAACACGTTTGGTACTAAGGGATATTTCTATGTTAATACCATATCTAAACTAGAACAATTTCATCTTTCGGTACTTGGTCATCCTAGTCTAAATTCATTAAGTACTAATTGTCTTAATATACTTAGACAATTGCAATTCACCTCTCGGTACTTGATACAATTATTCAATTCAATCAAGTTGGCCTATAGATGATAATCGTCACGTTTCGGTACTTAGATTACCATCTACCTTGTTACTTGTGGTTGGGATCTAACAATTCAATTTCTCAATTACAACCATTAAATCCTAAGTGTGCAATTTGATCAAGATCACAATAAGCAATAAAAACAAGCACAAGCCATAATAACAAAAACAACGATCATCATGTCATTATACCAAGTAAGATACAAGCCAAGTTTCAAGTTTCCCTAAAAACCTAATGGAGAATTAGCCCTTGATGGCCATGGAAATACAACTAAGCAAGTAAAAGAAAACAAGAGAAGGAGTGGAAGATTAAACCAAAGTGATGATGAAGTCTCTAATGGTCTTCTCTTCTTCTTCTCTTTCTTCCCCAAAATCTCTCTCTTTCTCTCAAAAGTGTAATGAAAAACTATCTCTTTAAAACATGTCCTAAACAGATCTGAACCCCCCTATTTATACAAAAATACACGAATCCCTAAATAACCTCTAATAAACTTCCCAAAATAAAACTGAACTGCTCTGCCGACTTTGGTTACGGCCGTAATGAAGGGTCATTACGGTCGTAATGAGTGCTAAAAATGGCAGGCCGTGCAAGAATATGGTCGTGGGATCTATTCTGGGAATTGTCGATTTTGGTTATGACCGTAATGAAGGGTCATTACGGTCGTAATGAACTCTTCTGAGGCTGAAATTAACTAAGTCATGTTCTAGTTACGGCCGTAATGGGTTTTGGTTACGGCCGTAATCAGGTCTTCTGAGGCTGAAAGTGGCCAAGTCCTGAAATATGACCTCTCTGGAAAGGACCATTACAACCGTAATCGATAGTGGTTATGGCCGTAATGGTTGTACAAAGCTCCTGTGGTGGCCAAGTACTGGGATTTTGTCTCTCGGGATAGGGTCATTACGGCCGTAATGAAGGATGATTATGGCCGTAATGGGTTGATTTGAAGAGGTTTTGGCTAAGTTCTGGAATCTACAGTCTCGGGATGTGGTGATTACGGCCGTAATGGATGATGATTACAGCTGTAATGGATGATTACAGCCGTAATGAAGCTTCATTATGGCCGTAATGGTTGTGCATACGCTCTGGATCCAATCTGGGGACATCATTACAAGCCGTAATGGATATGGTTACGGTCGTAATGAGTCCTGTAATTGTCTGATCTCGCTCCCAACTGCTCCAGGTGTCCAGAAATAGCTTCTTGTGCTTCCATTACCTATTTTCTGAATTGTAAACCAATTCTAGGGCAGTAACTTGAACTTGAGACTAAAACTTGGGTATTTTGACCTATATTTACTGGGCTTTGGCTTAATTTTCACAAAATACCCTATGATTCTGGTATATAATTTTTTTGTCTTATCACTCAGCCACCCGAACAGGTAATAAAAAAATTGATAAATTACTTCATAAGAACATCAGCACAACACCCAACTATCGTGATGCTTTCAAAACTCACAAGTCAAAGAGCCAACTTCCACTATTCCACTCATCATTCCATCTGCCACTACAACAAATCATGACGTTCCAGAAAGCAGTTCCATCCAGGTGAAAAGAAAAGACAATGGCAAGGGTATTGCTGAAGAAAATGATGAACTAGAACACAAGAAAGTGAAGGTGTCTGATTCTGACAATGCCGCTGATGACAAGGGTAAACATGCTGAAATTATCATTTACTTCATTTTTTACATAAAAACCTCTTTGGATGCCAACAAAATAACCTGAGTTTTATTATATAAATAAGAAGGTTGTGATGTTTATTTGAATATGCATATATTTCTCAACAACTGTCAATTTCAAATAATAGCAGCACAGATAAGAAATAAAAACATCTTCAAATTGCTGCATATGTTTATAATAATGATGAACCCCAAATCCCATGTACTTCATCCCTTGAGAGGTCACAAAGCCTTATTTAACCCCATTATAATTTTAAATTGTGTAATGTTGGTTATCTTACGAATTGATTTGTTGGCACCTTAACATCAATTGACCCGGATTTATATATGTTGTGAACTTAAATAGATTTCAATGGAATATCTAAATATTTCAAACATCTCTATCTATGAAAGAATTCTATGGAAGAATGCAGGAGAGGATTGGCAAAATTGTAACTAGAATCTGGAAAACTTTATTGTCATTTATATAAAATAAATTGATTCTTGAGCATTATTACCTATATCAATCAATTTTTTCTTGATAAAAAGTAAAGTTTAATGAAAAAGGTCATTTCTCATTAAATTGATTCATATCATATATTGATTAGCTGTATAAGTTGATAGGATATATAACCTTGATATATAGTTTGTGAATGCATGTTGTGGCAACAACAACAACTGTACATTCATTATTAACAATTAAAATGAATTACATTACATATATCAATATTGTTGGGAATTACATTCATTATTAACAAATGTTGGGAATTACATTCATTATTAACAATTTGATACATTACATATATCAATATCGTTATTTGC
Source organism: Eleocharis quinqueflora (assembly GCA_964058865.1). Lineage (NCBI taxonomy): Eukaryota > Viridiplantae > Streptophyta > Magnoliopsida > Poales > Cyperaceae > Eleocharis > Eleocharis quinqueflora. The sequence continues at coordinate 27,796 of CAXKVX010000055.1, read as the reverse complement.
TAATATAATAATTAAAAAATTCCTTGCCTTTCACAGTTAGTGATGTCGATTGGGACCTCCTAGAAGCTGAAATTTCTGAAGAAGAAGATGAAGGAGATGTGGACTACACATTTCATGATTCAGACATTGAAGACCTGCTGCCAACACCACCAAAAAAGGTGTACAAGACAGGACTTGAGGTGTCGAAAGGTGAAAAAGGACACTCCGATGTTGGATGTAAGCTTGTTGTATCATGCGATACAGCACACTAGAGATCTTTTAGATTATTTCAAGATAGTAGTTTTATTTTGACAGATTTACTGTTTGTTTGTTACCTTATCTGAGGTGTGGGAAAATAAGAAACCACATGGCAGTTTTAGTATTCTTATTTTAGGAGATTTTGTTTCCTTTGTTTTTCATGTATTCAATTATAAAAGTAATGAGAAAATCAGAAAATGGTGCGGCCTCACTTTGCACCACAAAATCTCTCTTCTCTGAATATTATTCTGTGTTAAACTAATCTGTAAATCTGACATTTGGTATCAGAGCCAAATATGAGTAACGATGGTGATGGGACAGGAGGAACAACACCACCTTCTGGAGGGACAGGAGGAACAACACAGGAGATAATAGTAGTTAGAGGGGGAGGAGTACCAATTCAATATCCGATGCTGAATGACACGAATTACAGTTTGTGGGCAATAAAAATGAAGATAATACTTCGAGCGCTTGGAGTATGGGATGCAATAGAAGGTGAAGGTGAAGCTGACCAAGAAAAGGATCACGGGGCTTTTGCTGCAATATCGCAAGTAGTTCCTGATTCGACCACTATGGCTATAGCAGAAAAGCAAACTGCTAAAGAAGCTTGGCAGACAATCAAGCAGATGGCGGTTGGTGAAGATCGCGTCAAGAAGGCAAGGGCGCAAGTGCTGAAGAGACAATTTGATCGTCTGGTCATGTCAGACACAGCAAATCTGGTAGGGTTTTCACAACTGCTGACTAGTCTGGTTGGAGAAATGCGCTCCTTAGGAATGGAGTTGAAAGAAAGTACCATTGTTGAGAAGCTTTTTAGTGCAGTACCAGACAAGTTTTTACCCATAATCAGCACGATTGAGCAGTGGGGTGACACATCCAACATGACAGTAGCCGAAGCAGTTGGGCGACTGAGAGTGTTCGAAGAAGGTCTGAAGGGCCGACATCAACACCAAGAAGAAGAGGATGAGAAGTTACTCCTCACTCGTGCACAGTGGGAGGCTCTGACATTGAAAGATAAGAAAGTTGGAGAAGTTGTTGACAGTAACTCAGGCAGCAATCAAGAGAAGAAGCTGAGAAAGAAATTTGACAAATCTAAAAATAAATGCTTTAACTGCTCGGTCTATGGGCATTTTGCATCTGAGTGCATAAAGCCGAGAAAGGAAAGGGCATTGATAGCAGAGAAGGAGGATGAAGAAGAACCAGTACTACTAATGCATCGGGTTGTTACTGGTGAAGAAGAAGAGTGCATCGAAACCAGTGCTGTGCAGATTGGGGAATTGCACTTGGGAACGCAACAGAACCATGTAGACAAATGTTGATTTTTGGATTCTGGCGCCAGCAATCACATGACAGGTAGCTTAGAGCACTTTACTACCCTTGACACATGTGCTCATGGTGTAGTAAAATTAGGGGATGGGCGTCGAGTACATATAGGAGGCAGGGGTACTGTGTTGATAGAAGGAAGGAATGGAGAACATAAGGCTTTGACTAATGTATATTACATCCCTAAACTGACGAGTAATATCATTAGTCTTGGCCAACTAGAAGAACAAGGGTGCAGAGTCGAAATGGAAAATGGTGAGTTACTGGTATTTGATACAGCTGGTAAATTGTTGATAAAGGTGAAGAGGTCAGCTAATAGGCTGTATGTGTTGAACCTGGAATTAGCTAAACCAGTATGCTTAATGGAAAACACTGAATCTGAAGCATGGAGGTGGCACACCCGATTTGGACATGTGAATTTTCAAGCATTGAAAATAATGAGTCAAGAAGGTTTGGTAGAAGGGTTACCACACATAAATCATGTAGAACAGGTATGCGAAGGATGTTTGATTGGCAAACAGCGCCGAGCATCATTTCCAACTGCAGCAAAGTATAGAGCAAGTGAGGTACTGGAGTTAGTACATGGAGATCTTTGTGGCCCCATACTGCCTCCAACATCAGCAGGCAACAAATATTTTCTGTTGTTAGTTGATGATCATAGCAGATACATGTGGATTGCACTTCTACCTAGCAAGGACAAGGCATTTTCAATGTTTAAAACTATCAAGGTGTCCGTTGAGGTTGAGCAAAACAAGAAACTGAAGGCATTTAGAACCGATAGGGGAGGTGAATTCAAATCTGTTGAATTTGAAGAATATTGTAAAGAGACAGGAGTTAAGAGATACATGACAACACCTTACTCACCTCAACAGAATGGAGTGGTTGAAAGAAGAAACCAAACAGTTGTGGGAATGGCTAGAAGCATGTTGAAAGCAATGAAGGTGCCTTTAAAATTTTGGGGAGAAGCTGTAACCACTGCTGTCTACATTCTAAATCGAACCTCAACCAAAAGTGTGGTAGGAATGACTCCTTATGAAGCATGGTACAAACGAAAACCAGTAGTACATCACATGCGCACTTTTGGGTGCGTTGTTCATGTCAAAACAGTAAGTGGGCATGTAAAGAAACTGGAAGATAGGAGTACAGCAATGGTTTTCTTCGGTTATGAGAAGGGATCAAAAGCATACCGAGCATACAATCCTGTTAACAAGAAAGTTGTGGTGACTAGAGATGCTGTCTTTGAAGAAGACAAACCATGGACATGGCCAGCAAATGATGAACAGGTGAATGAAACTGATGAGGCTAATGTCAGAGTGCCGTTTGAAATGCAGGTTGGTAATGATGAAATTACAACTGAGGCAAATGTCGAAGGATACGATCAGAATGGTGAAGAATCAGGTGTTGGAATGGCATCCACAGAGGGGCATGAAGATGACAGCACTGATGAGCATGATGATGACAACAGTGCAATCTCAGAAGGAACCAGACGTTCACAGCAGACACCAGTCAGGCTGCGTAGTTTAGCAGACATATATGATGAAACATAACCTGTCAGCTATCTAGGTGTGTGCATGATGGGTGTTGAAGAGCCAACAAGTTTTGATGAAGCAGACAGGGATGAGAAGTGGAGGCTTGCTATGAAAGAAGAAATTGAATCAATTAACAGCAATGATACATGGAGTCTTGTGGAAGCTGTAAAGGGAAAAAAAGTAATTGGCCTTAAGTGGGTTTACAAACTAAAGAAGGACTCAGAGGGAAAAATTATGAAGCACAAGGCACGCCTAGTTGCAAAAGGCTATGTGCAGCAGCAAGGTATTGACTTTGAGGAAGTGTTTGCACCAGTTGCCAGAATTGAGACCATAAGATTGATAGTTGCTCTAGCTGTGTAAGGAGGTTGGCTACTACATCATATGGATGTTAAGTCAGCATTTTTGAATGGTGAGTTGTTGGAGGAAGTGTATGTAACTCAGCCACCAGGTTTTGTAGAAAGAGGAAGTGAGCATAAGGTACTGAGGTTGCACAAGGCACTCTATGGCCTAAAACAGGCCCCCAGAGCCTGGAACTCCAAACTGGACAGCACACTAAAATCTCTCGGGTTTAAAAGGAGTAAGTTGGAACATGCAGTATACAAGAAGAAACAAGGCAACATTTGTATTCTAGTTGGAGTGTATGTAGATGATTTGATCATCACTGGAACAAGTGAATCAGAAATTGCCAAGTTTAAACTGCAGATGAAGGAGAGATTTCGAATGAGTGACTTGGGTTTGCTAAGTTACTATCTTGGCATTGAAGTCAAACAAATGAAGGATGGAGTTACATTGTGTCAAGAGGGATTTGCTCACAAAATTCTTAAGGAGTGTGGTATGTCAGATTGCAATCCGACAAATACTCCAATGGAGGCTCGGCTGAAACTGAGCAAGGATAGTGTTTCGTTACCAGTTGATCAGAATAAGTTTCGAAGCATTGTAGGCAGTTTGAGGTACTTGTTGCACACAAGACCTGATCTGGCTTATTCTGTTGGGATTGTGAGTCGATTCATGGAATCTCCAAAAGTGGAACATATGGCTGCTGTAAAGCAAATTTTGAGATATCTCAAAGGCAGTACTAGTTTGGGGTGTTTGTACAAGAAGGCTTCAATAAAAGATGTAAATTTTGTGGGTTTCTCTGATAGTGATTTGGCAGGGGACGTGAATGATCGGAAGAGTACTACTGGAGTCATTTTCTTCTTGGGAGATAATCCAATCAATTGGTTTTCGAGGAAACAACAGGTGGTTGCACTATCCTCGTGTGAAGCAGAATATATAGCAGCTGCCGCAGCAGCCTGCCAGGGCGTTTGGCTTGAAACACTGCGTGCTGATTTGTTGGGTCACAACTCTTTGAAAATCAGCCTCAAAATTGATAACATGTCAGCAATTTCTCTTTGCAAGAACCCGGTGTTTCACAACCGAAGCAAGCACATCGACACAAAGTTTCACTATATAAGAGAAAATGTGGAGAATGAAAAAATTGGAGTCGAGCATGTGGGCACCTCAGACCAACTGGCTGATATTATGACAAAGCCACTGGGCCGAGTCAGATTCATTGAGCTGCGAGACAGAATTGGTTTGCAGGATGTGAAAGATGGGCAACAAGCTTAAGGAAGTGAAATGTTGGATGTAAGCTTGTTGTATCATGCGATACAGCACACTAGAGATCTTTTAGATTATTTCAAGATAGTAGTTTTATTTTGACAGATTTACTGTTTGTTTGTTACCTTATCTGAGGTGTGGGAAAATAAGAAACCACATGGCAGTTTTAGTATTCTTATTTTAGGAGATTTTGTTTCTTTTGTTTTTCATGTATTCAATTATAAAAGTAATGAGAAAATCAGAAAATGGTGCGGCCTCACTTTGCACCACAAAATCTCTCTTCTCTGAATATTATTCTGTGTTAAACTAATCTGTAAATCTGACATCCGACAAGCCTTTTGACTGGAGTCCATCTCCTTAGAAACAACTACACCTGCATGCCCTACTGTTACCGGCTGCTCTGCCTTCTTTTTTATCACCCTATTTTACTCCACCCCACTTTTTCTTTTTCAATTTTTTTGCTGAAAAGGCAGCAGCTTTTTGAGTTGTTATATTTTTACAAATAGATTAACTAAGTTAGGCACTCATGTTTTGAACTTGTATCTTATGCCCCTATTTTTGTTGTTGATAAATGCAGGGATTATAAAATTTAGACTGTTTTCTTATATATGCTGTATTTCGAAATCTATAGACAGTTCTCCATGAGGGATTAATGACATGAAACTTGAAGCTACTCATGGCTGTTTGATTCATGTCAGAAGAATTCAATTGAATTCGTCCAATGATCTTTTACACTCTACCAAAAAAATATCACAAAAAAATCTATGCTTCAACTAAGCATTCCAAGTCCCACAACAGTATTACAATGCCTTACTAAACTAATAAAAAAGAAGTCTTATGTTCTAATTAAGCATTGACCAAAACAGTAATCCAAGGAATAATTTTTTCGAACAAGGAATGTTAATTGCATATAACAAATTTTGCTTCCGTTACCAAAAAGCTTGCTAAAGGTGGAGATCATCAATCTTGATGCAGCACAATTATGTATCTATCGGAGAGAATAAATAAATAAACATTTACATCATCATTCAGAATACAAAATTTGCCATAAATTATTCGGTTATTGGTTGAATTAGTTGCAAACTTTCTATTTGACATGATTAATAAAGATGTACCTGATGGTATGATGTTGAAGAGCATGATACCAAGTTCGAAGAACATGGCCATGCTGGTAAACTTTGGTTAGAAATAAGGGAAATTCAGTTGTTTCTTATTTCATTTTTCAGTTTCCGTAATGTAGTGTTTATGTGCTGGTGAGGTGGATATAAACTATAAAAGTATGATGAACAAAATAAATTAATGTAGAAATGCAAAGGTGAATAAATTATAAATTACTGTAGAACTTCCATTATAAATTATTCTAACAATTGATTTTCCAACATAAAGGTATTAAGCTCAAAATAGTGAAGTTTGGTGACTTCTGTTTAACTATAAAATTAAGTCAAAATTTTTGTGATGTAATTAACTAGCTTGGTAGGAACCTAAGCATGAATAATAATGAAAAATATACATATTTTTAGTTATGTGTAATCACCTTTTCTTTCTTGATATTGATCAAATGATTGACCTTCTTCAATTAAGGTCTTGCTGTCCCCAGTTTTGGTCCTGCAAAATTACTTGCGCATCAACATGCACATGTCAGCACTGTTGTTGCTGGCACCTTTGGTTGTTTGGCACCAGGTATGTATCCAGCCAAAAATACAATTGTAAGTGTGATGTTTTATTAACTATGACTAGTTTAAATGTTTAATGTTTTATTTGCAGAGTATCAGCTGAATAGGCGTGCAACTGAAAAATCAGATGTGTACAGCTTTTGGGTTATATTGCTGCAGTTTGTTACTGGAAAAAGACTAACCTGTTCAAGTTTTCTGAGAAAAAAATTAAACATCGTTGACTGGGTAAAAAACAGTTCTAAGTATATACAAAAAACTGAAAGTGCTGAGTTTATATGTAGATAGAAAAATGATTGAAGAAGAAGTTGTATTTTTTCTAATATGAGTGTATATTTTTACCAGTGATATCGAATTTCAAATTAACAGTAGTATATTTAACTTGCCAATATTTTTATCCTTTATATTTATATGAGGATAGCATCATCCAAATGCACTTCTAAGTTTTTTAGGCTTCCGTGGCTTTAGTGTGTGCAACTATAGGAATTGCACAACCAAGCACATTAGAGTCAGATGCTGCCAAACCACATCAAGCTACAATCTATTTGAAATATTCGACCACAAGTAAAAAAATTGAACCAGGTTGTGATGAAGCACGGGTGCTAGACAACGTAAGAGGTGACAATGAGCTCAGCACATTAGTTTTAGGTATTATGTTCTTCACATAATTCTAAAATATAAAACATATATATTTACATATTAACAATTTTAATAAATTTATATAATACAGGTATGTTTTTAAAATAATACATCTTTTATCAAAACAAAAGATATCTTTACAGACGCGGCGTAGCCGTGCTGCGTTTCCTAGTATATATAAAAGTTAATTAGGAAACGATAAATTGTTAAAAGGGCGGCTCTTTAAAGGGACCAAAAGCAATCACATAACTATGATATTTACTAAAAGAAAATGACCTAATCATGAAAGATCCACAATGTTGAACAGGAACCATTATCCTCCTCTTCAGTGTCATCGGGCACCTGTTGTTCTGATCCCGGCAGTTGCATGAAATCATAGTCATAATCCAGCCCAGCTTGACCCGCTGAGACCGGCGACGACAGTGCATCCATGAATGACCAATCAATAGAGTTCTCATTTTCAATCTCTCTTTTATTGGATGATTCACAGCTGTCCTGAGCAGGATTCACAGGTCCAGTACAACTGGCTCCGTTTGCATGCCGCGTCGCTTCTGCCTGGATTTGAGCAGCTGAAAATGTGTGGCCATCTGCATTGGAAATTTCTGGTGGTGAGTTGGGAAAGTTAAGGCGGCTGAGTACTTCAGCACGAGACCCACGAAGGCAGACAACTGCGGCATCAAATGCGCGTGCGGCCTTCTCAGGGGTGTCATAAGACCCAAGCCAGATCCTTTCACGGCTATTTGGTAGCCGTATTTCGGAAACATAACGGCCCCAACGCCGCAGTCTCACACCCCTAAATTTCTTATCTGAATTTGTGTTGGTGTTGGTGTTGTCGCTGCTGTTGTTGGTGTTGCTAGGCATCATTCTTTCGATTTGGCAGCTGATTTTCTAGCTATTCTCTTATCGGGCTCTATTCACAGCTATCTCTCTGTCTCTCTGTCGCAGAAGTCAAGAATCTATGGCGGCTTTCGGGCTTTGGAAGATGTAATATATATATGTATATATAGATGTGTTTTGCGTGTGTGTGTGTGTGATTTTTTTTTATTGAAAGACGACGTGGGATTCTCGGGGGATCGAAGAGAGGATTTAAAGAAAGACTGAAAGAGAATACGCGTTTGAAGGAGGAGAGGCGACTGGCGAGTGCACTACTTAGGAGGAGGTTTAATTTGGAGTCTTTGTTTTTATATTTAACCACGTTTTTTTTATCTTCAATTTAATTAGGTTTTTGTCAACAACTTGAGATCTATTGTATTACCACTTGCATGGGAACGTTATGCGTCTTCGTTCGCTATTTTCCAAAACGTTATGCACGTTAATTAAGTACGTTATTAATTGCATCAATTATTGACTGATATTTGAAAATCGACCAACTTATATATGTCTTTTTTCGTAATTTCATCAAGTGCCATGTTTTAGCTTGTAACTTTTAATTATATACGTGTTTTTTAGTTTTGGACAATATTAAAAAAGAAGTATATATATCACAAAATATATTACATATATATGTAAAATAGGAGTTCGGGTTTAAATTCAGGAGAGCTAGAAAATCTACATAAGAGGGATTGAATAGAAACTGTTGCATGATTTTAGTTTTACGAGGAGAACAATTAGTATTAATAATGAAAAAAAAAATGTGAGGTATAAAAAAATACACCTTTATATAAGAACGAAAAGACGGGAAGTCTTCGCCCTCTTTGACGGGCCTTATAATCCGCTCTGAGATGGATATATATATATATATATCAGTGTCTTATCAAAGCTCCACCTTTTATATATATCTAATAAAAGATATATGACAAAATAAAACAAATGTATTGCGAGGTTGCATGTTTCAAAATTCATTATATATAGATATTTAAAATCGGATGAAATGATCTCAACTTAATTTATTTAAAATTAACTTATAATAAATCTTGCATTTGACTTCAATTGAGTAGCTTCATGTTCTCTCCTTCCATTAATTTCTCTCATGGCCAAGATGATCTCTCCAAAAAAATAATTCGTGAGATTTGTTTTGTAATTCAATTCATTTTGAAATTACGTAATATTTAATTCTAATTACAAACTATGCATTTAAGTGAGTGAAATTAAAAGAAAAGTGGAACAATATTTAATACATTGTACTAACTCTTAGTGGCTAATATGATTGCTCTTCATGTGAGATTGAGATGCAAATTCGAAATTCGATGAAAGTAAAATTATTACGGAAGACATGGGACCACATGTTAAATTGAGCAACAAAAATCATCATCTCACATTATCAGAATTTTGGTTATTAGCGTGGAAAGAAAAATGACTGTTAATTGAGAATAAGAATGAAAAAGACATCTTTTGCATGAAATAACCATGGAAAACGATTCATGAAACTGCCACACAAAGCATCTTCAACGTGAAATACCATAGAAATATTTTTCTGTGGAGATAAGCACGCAAATAACTCCACGAATATGATGTAGCATGAGGGTCGCCTATTTTTATTTTCGTTGTTAGCATTGCACATTTGTGTGATATTTGCTCGAAAGAAACGTACATAAACATTTCGGTACAAATGTGGCCCCCACCGAATTATGCACGCAACAAATCATATTATTTCCCTGATTGATACTTCCACACGAAAATATCCAAAAGTTAGCATGAAAATATTTCTATATATTTTATTTATCATAATATCATCCTATTATTTTACTTTTTTTACAATCGTAACTGATGACATTTAATTGAAGAAATATATATATATATATATATATATATATATAGAGATGAGTTACGGTAGAACGCGACCTAAAATTCAATCCGTGCGTCGACTCTCTCAATCGTTCGATCGGTGCGAAAAACGTGCTGAGCAATCAGTGAAAAAATTAATTGTATATTCGTCCAGTCGCATATCTTAAATTAATGACCTTTCTCTCTTCTTTGTCTTGACACTTATGCCTCTCTCTTTCACAGATCGCATATCCTCTTGGATTTTGGAAGGAGACTTCTGAAGGGGAATTTATAGTGTGTTCGAAAGGCCATCTGAAGGCTTTCTCTCTCTCTCTCTCTCTCTCTCTCTTTGTGTTTACTCATTTATAGCATTTATCCATTGCTCTTGCTCAGAGGGTGATCTGAAGGCTCGGCTGCTCCACACTGTTCCAAAGATTGTCTCTCTTGTCTCGCATCCGTACCGAACCCCCATATCTGGCTTACCTTCCAACTGCCATGGCTGTGTCGAGCACACGTCTTTTGCTCTTAAATAGTTAAAATTCGACTCCCCTCTTTTCTTTTATAAATGGAAAGCAAACAAAAATTACTAAATTGGTTGTATTCCTTGATTTGTCTTAAAACCTCTAGAATTCGAAAAAGAAATTGACTAATTGTTTGCTATAAAGGTCCATGGCATTAATACTTTACAGTGTTTTTTGTCACTTTCATAATAAAAAAATTAAGCAAAACTTTGCTGATAGTGAGTCTAAAATTATTTATATCTTGATCAAGTTGTTTAATGAAATTGTTAATGAAACTGCTAATTTCAGTGAAATATCTAGTTATAAATTTGAATAAGCAAGTTTTTTTGTTTGATTTACAGATTCTCATCCGACGTCACCATGTGAGGTTATGACTAATCCATGGATTGTAAGTCCACCAATTGATGTTTATATGTAGTTCTCAATTAATCCAAGTTGTTGGTGCGTCTCAACCCCAACCTGCCTTGACCTACAAAGAGGCCTTGATCTACAGAGATGTTGGAGATGACACAATGCAATCTTTCAAGTTGATTTTATTTAGTATCAACAAATAATATGTTTGATTTATGATATGTTTTAAGATTGTGCCAGAACATCTCGTGTGAAGATGTTATTTAAGATGTTGTAATCTATTTGTGTGAAGATGCTATGTTTATAAGGTGCTGGATTGTAAATTTGTTATTCAGCAGAACTTCAAATACAATGCAAATACAATGGAGCATAATTTTGCAAATGGTGAGCTGAACTAATACACATAATAGTTATTGCAAGTGAATCTTACAACGCACATAACAGTCAACTAATGCACGGAACAATGGAGCATAATTTTGCAAATGGTAATCTCGACTAGAGCATAATTTTGCAAATATGCACAAAACAGTCAACTTGCAAGCAAAATACAATGACCCTCAAAGAAAATAATGAATTCAACTAATAAAATCCCTCCATATTCAACAAGTTCCTTGCTAAGAGTCCTTTGCTCTTTCTAAGTAATGAAAAATAATTGGTGGATGTAGAACAAAATATACCATCAATTCCTACCAACAAAATATCATTTCAACAACACAACAAAAATCACTCTGAAAAATCATTTGGGAATAAGGCTTTGTTGTTGTTGTTATAAAATTCTTCATTGTGGTCTTCCTCCTCCATGTACTTGGCCTTACCCTTTCTTGTGCTCTCTACCATGAAAATAAAGAAAAGAAATTACAAATACTACTTTGATCAATATCGCTCTTTACCACTGTGTCACTTCAGAGTCGAGGTTTGTCTCAAATACCAGTTATGAACTGTATCAGGTTTACTCGTTCAGTTAGCTAAATCTACAATTTCCTATTAAAAGTATAACTGAAACCCATTGAATCTCATTAAACAATAAATCATTAAAGAGCTATGTCCCTATGGAAGCACTTGTCTCATTGCATTACCGATATTGCTGATGCAAAGAAAACTCGTAAACCAGTCAGGACTTTTGAAATCAACTTGATTAAATAATAAATACTGATATGGCATGCACTGTACCAATAACTTTGTCTAACATCAAATTGAAGCCTTCACTAGTTCCTACACAATCAAATAGGTCATTACTCAAAATAATAAATTACAATCAAGAAATAACTAACTCAATATCCAACTGACGGTCAAGCAATAACTAATCCAGTATCCAACTAAAAAAATCAGATAAGCTCTCTTCCTTTTGATAAAGAAACCACTTGTGATCCTGACAACTTGTGCTTCTTTGTGCTTTTAGTGTTAATACAAATAAATGATAAAATCAAACTACACTAGCACTCGGTCAATTCCAAAGCATGCTGACAATTTGCAATTTTGCATGGTGTCTGTTCACTAGTGTATGAACAATTTCAGAATATATTATTCGATGGGGATATTAAATCATCAGGGGCTATTAAACCAAGAGACAAACTTTGAGGCCACAACTTAGAAAAATTAATTTTAAATCTTGTGCTGGCTTTAAATTAGTACCAAAGGGTTGTAACTATTTAGAAAATTTAGAGATCTTAAATCAGTAGATCTTTCCTCTCAAAATAGGTGTTACCTAATCCACTATGTCCTTTGTTTAATACCGCGGGAATCTAGAATTTCCCACCATTTTTCTATCCTCGCCACTTTTTTCGCTGACCTCCTTTGCAGAATACCAGATCAAGAGATGAATTAGCGGATCACGGGGCTAAGTCGAAGCATGCATGCCAGAACCTTCTTTAGTAGTGAGCCGTAGCAACTAGCTCCTAGCAAGGGCTTCAAGATCGCAATAGGAGCACGACGGAAAGGCGTCTTGGTGGTCGGGCTTTGCCTTTTAGTCGTTTTGTTGAGGATTTGTAGCCCAGAAGGGAATGTGAGATGCCCGCATGGGAAGTAGATTCGAGAGGACAACACTGGAGAGTGGAGAATCGAGAGGCAACACTTTGTATAGTGGAGAGAATCGAGAGGCAATACTCTGGTGGAGAGTCGGAGTAGTGTTTCTTCTTCTCTAGCGCGAACAAAGAGAGAAAAACAAAATAGACTGGATGATGAAATGGAGAGAAGGTAGGGACTTACTTTTTCGCTGCCAAGGGAATTTGATCAGGCGTCGATCGAACGGTTGAAGCACTCGACGCACAAACGAGATTTTGCGTCGCGTTTTACCATAACCCATCTATATATATATATATATAATGACTATAAACTTAGATCAGTTGAATATCATATATGAAAGTACCAATTACAAATAATTAGCATCAAAATTTACAGATAAACTCCACATAATATAAACCTGATACCTACCAACATTTGTTGGTAAACCCCAATTACTTCAGAACTGTAAAACTGATTAACCCTGATACCAACCAGTACAAGCATTTATTGGTATAGTATCAATACTCATCATTGTAATTCACCTTTAGTTTCATTTTTTTTCTTCTAATAATTAGATAATTGGATCTTGAACTTCACTTAGAGAAAGATATTTAATTTGTGAATCTTTATTGTTTTAGGAAAATGTTATGCAAGGAGAAAATAATGAAGAAGCTACTGAAAAACAAAGTAGATCAATAGTTAGTGCTAAAAGAAAGTACGACAGATGAAATGGATAAAGCATATGAAGAGGTCTCAAAAATGAAATAAATCGAGCAGAGAAAACATTCAATCAGAAAGCACAAATTGTTTTTTCTTCATTTTGTATTATTTTTTTCTCAATTTGTGTAGGGTAAAACGAAACTGATATCTTTTAGTTGTTGTTATTTGGTGATCCACTAAATAAAAGAATAAGACACGAGTGAGCGCGTGAAGAGATCCTTTGATTTGAGAAGAAGGTCGACGCAGCAGTTGGCAGCTCCGACATCTTCATATTTTCTATCGTGGTTATATATTAGCTAGAGAGAGAAAGAGGAGAGAGAGATCATCATTTCTGGATGGAGAAAGAAAGAAGAAGAGACGAGAGTAATTTGTAATTTTAGAATTTATTATTATTTTTTTTAAATTTAATTATTTAAGAGAAGTGGCAAATTTTTAAATAATAAATGTTTGAAATGACATTTTTTAAAGAGTGTAGTATGAGATGTCTAAATTTTAATTTAGAGATTTGAGATGGCATGATTCAAATCCTCAAATAATAAGAATCAGAATCTTATGTATTAATATTTAATACATCAAATATATTTGTTCACTACAATCAAATAAATAAAAAAACTTGCACCTACAATTAAAACGCTGCCGGACAGTAAAATTATTGTCAGTGATTCAAATTTCACGATCTGAATCGTGCTACCTATATATCAATATAAAAAATAAATTATCTTAGAAAATTGGAATTCTAATTTTATTACATTCGTTATCTCTGTTACTTCTCTAAAATTGTCTTTTTGATCGAGGAGTTACATTTTCTCATCTGATTCGATGTCTTCCCTTTCTTGTGTCAGTAGGAGAGCTTCAAGCTTCAGAGGTTTGCAATTTAAGACTGAGAAGAGGTGTCTTAAAGGCCTCACAGAGTCACAGTGAAAGCAGCCATGGTTGTTAGTTTGTTACCCCAAAAGTATGAAATTTGAATTATTTCAGATCAATGGAGACTGTTGCCGGTTTAGGAGGCAGAGACAAACTTGGGTTCACCTATTTAAACAATAGCTAGTTGCATGTACATGTTGCTGTCAACTATGTCAAATTGGACTCAAAACCTCCTTAATTATCTATAGATCCATCAATAAACAATTTTCATCAGGTTCATTTACCCAATGCATTGAAATTTGGCTTATTGTCATGGTTACAGTACACGACAGTAAGGCCATTGGGTGACAGCTAGAGTACTGGTTCAGACCAAGATTCTGAGGAAAAAACAAGTGGTGGCATATTTCTTCCATCTATAGTTCAGACCAAGCCACAAGGTGCTGAGGTGGTTGCTGTTGGTGCAGGCAGAACAGTTGATGACAAAAAAGTTGGGGTCAGTGTTCAGGTACAGCTAACCATTACAAAACACTTGTGCTTTTCGTAAAGTGTTAATAAAAGGTTAAAATTGTGTTATATTACTTTGGGATTTGGAGTTCTCTACAATTTTGGCTGGGTTGAAATTGTACTTCAATTTTTATGCAATTGGGAATAGTATGAATTTTTTTTCTCTTTCTGTTTTACGAAAACAAGGATGCTGATGCTGAGTTTGCTTTCCTTTCCTTAAAGGAGATGCATCTCATCATTGCTCCTTTCTCGTAGTAAGTTTAACCACATGTCTGAACATGGGCATATTTTCTTCCAAAGTTTTGGTCTCAGCAGATGGTTAATTAAATAGTACCAGAATTTGAAATCAGTATTGATACAGCGCGAGTAAATTGCACTTCTGTTATTTTATACAGACATGAGCTGAAGTAGTATACTCAAAATATGCGGGCACATAAATCGAATTCAACGGAGAAACTGATAATACTTCTAGTATTAATCCTAGAACCACTAGAGAGAACCGAAAATTTGAGCGGAAGCCTAACCTTGTTCCATGCCTTGAAGTTCTCGGAATTGACGCCTTTCTTTATCTGGACAATGGTGCGGCTCTTCTCTTTGTGCTCCTCTTGTGTTCTCTTCTCCACTTCTCGGTGTGGCAGCAAGGTCTTTCAAAAGAGCAAGTCACGGTCGCTGGTTCCCTTTTTTCCTTACATGGCAACTCCTTGTAAAACCCGATGGAGATGCTTTACAACGATCTCTCTTCTTCCTTAATCTTTTCTCTAATTACTTGAGTATTTTTTCTGTAAATTTTCTATTGAGAGAGAGATGATGACTTGTCCTTGGAGATCATGTGCCTTTTAGAAAAGATGCATGACAATTATGTAATTCAGTCCATCAATAAATTGCTAATTATCAACTATAATTTCTGCACAATAAATGATCATTTCCTATAACACTTTATATCCATATATAAATATACTTTATTGATCACTTGATTATGGATATTAATGACATATAATTAATATATAATTTTATAACACGTAAGTTCATAAACTTGTCGTTTCATATGGTGTTCCATATGACACGTACGATTGTAAAATCCAACAGAATGATCTTATTCTGAAGGAGGATGACATAGTAGGTGTTCTGGAGAGTGATGATGTGAAAGATATGAGGCCTCTGAGTGATCGTGTTCTCATTAAGGTTAGTCTCTGTATTGTTCATATGTTTATGTGTTGACAGTTCTAATCTGTTGGGTCAATGTGTGCTAGGTCTGGCTGAGTTTTAAGGTCTTAATCTGTTGAGTGATGAACAGGTTGCACCAGCAGAAGACAAGATTGCGGGTGGTTTGCTTTTGACAGAGGCATCAAAGGAAAAGCCTTCCATTGGAACATTGAATCATTTTTTTTTTTTCTTAATGAATGAATTGTCCAAGAGTAGTTTTTTTTTCTTTATTCTTTATAGATATTTCTGATTGCCATTAGTTGTCAAACAAATTAGTTAAATGTCCTTGCACCATAGGGAATATGTGTAACACACGCCTTAACGGTATCTCTACTGAAATTAGTAGCACCTTTAGTCTCTTGACCTTTTATTATCCAAAGAACTTCACCAATTTTCTGAATACTTGGGCAGACAATTTCTTATTCTAATTTTTTTTTTATTGGATACTTCAACTGAGTCTTACTGAGATTATTTTTCTTAGATATCAAGGTATCTAATGTATGCAATAACATTTTTTGTTACTATTATTTATACTTTTTTTTGGTGAGGGCTGAATGGAGTTGTCAGTAGTGAAAAGATATGGCATCATACCATAGTCTGTTACTCTCCTACTTCTCTGGTGGCCAATATTGAAATCATCAATCAGAATATGTTACAAGAAACTTCAAAACATCTAGCGATACCTAATTATATTGCCATATTTAATGCAGATTGTTGCTGTTGGCCCCGGTGCCTTGGATGACGAGGGGAACAGGAAGCCTTTCGGCATCACGCCTGGAAGCACTGTTTTATGCTCGAAGTATGCCGGAAGCGAGTTCAAGGGAAGTGATGACAGTG
This sequence comes from Eleocharis quinqueflora, assembly GCA_964058865.1. Taxonomy (NCBI): domain Eukaryota; kingdom Viridiplantae; phylum Streptophyta; class Magnoliopsida; order Poales; family Cyperaceae; genus Eleocharis; species Eleocharis quinqueflora. The sequence goes on along the minus strand of CAXKVX010000055.1, from coordinate 11,098 downwards.
ATTATGTTGTCATGGCCATATTCTCTTAGGCTGCTTCGGTGCTTCCAGTGACCTTGTACTATTAGAAACTTGTAGAACGTTATCTCATCCTGTACCTGAAAATTTTGGTTCCATTATAGTTGGTCAATTTTGAGCTGGAAAAGTGCTGGCTATTGTAATAAGTACTAAGCATTTAGTTATTGGAATTATTGGAACTGTGATTGTTGTTCTTTTATAAGTGGAAATCTCTCCTATATTTATATATTTTACATATCTTACTATTTGTTGGAGCCAAGGTGTAATCCTTTACTTGTGTTTTGATTCATTTAATCTTTTAATCAATCATGTTCGAACTAGAATTAAACGCAAGTTCTTCATTACTTAGATGACAGGCGTATAAAATTTGAATTGATTTCGAAGACGTTGTGTTCCGATGAATATTCTAAAAGTATAATATTGAAAATTTAACGACTTGTGATAAATGAACAATCAAATTTAAATCAACTAAAATTTAATAAATATCCTAATCTAGAATTTTAAATAATATAAAATACATTTACAATTACTTTTATAATTTGAATAAATATTTACAATATACGAAGTGGAAATACTATATCGAGAGCTAGAATCACATTGGAATTAATTTTATTATTATTACGATATTGATGTTGTTGTTATCATCATCATCATTATTATTATTATTATTATTATATTATTATTATTATTATGTTCGATATTAGCAAGCACTTAAATTAATAATAAAGCTTGATCAATGGCGTGTTTACAATTCATTGTGACCAAAAAAAAATGAATGGTGCATTCTAGAGTGGAGCGGAGAGAAAAAAAAGAAAAGAAAATGAATAAACCAATTAAAATCGAAAGATTGGAACAAGAAGGTGGTGCCGCCTCCTCTTCTTCTTTCTCCAACAATTTTAAGTCGGAATTCAAGATTTGAGTTCAAATCCTCTCTTTCTCTTCTAACTTGAGCCCAACATATACTTCCTTCTTTAGCAGACCATATCGAATTTTCAAGAACAGCTACTGAATTTTCAAGAAAAGAGGCGAAAGCTTGTTTCCCTTAAAATCTTTTAATGAAGGCCCAAGAAACAGTTACTTTAAATGTAGACACGATAAAAGAGATTCGATCTTCAATGCATAACCTAGCTTCTCTCTTTGCATCGATTATCCCTGACACCTCAAACTCTCAATCGGTAGCGGCGCATTCGCAAATATCTCCAATTCCTTTAATGCCACAGAATTGTCCTCCGACATAGATACCCCGTAAACCGACATGGATACCCCGTATGCAGAGAGGCAACCTACAGCTACAGACGCGAATTCATTCACAGACAATAGGGTCCCACATTCAGCGACCTATAGAAGTCATGTTTCAGTCACTGACAGGGATGACCCATTTACCGAAACCCCATTTAGGGTTTTCATCTTTTCCTCCGCCAGACGCTTTGTTCTCTCTGTCATTACACCCCTCCAGTGGAATCGCTCCGCATTCACGTCCTTTTAATGAATTTCCAAGATTCTATGCAGCAGCTCTTATTGCTCCCCCATTATTAACTAGACCTAAGCACTAATTTCAGGTTGATAAAGATCTTGGTCAGAAAGAAGATTCTAGAAAGGTTTTTAATTAAGAATTTGCAATCAAAGTTGCATCTCTCAGAGTGGCGCAAGAACAGAGCAAAGCAAATCATGTTGTTATAATTAGAGGTGGCAGAGTCCGATTCAACTCGAAAAATCTGTCCGATCCGATTCGATCAAAATCCGATTTGATCTGATTTTTATTGAAGTCAAACTAATCCGAATCCGACCCGATCTGAGACGATTCATTACCCGATTCGAGCGACGCCTGATGATTCGAACCCGACCTGATCCGAGATGATCCATAATCCAATTTGAGGCGACACCTGATGACCCAAAACCCGACTCGACTCGAGAAGATCAATAACTCGATTCGAGGCGACACCTGATGACTCGAAATCCGACCCAACTCGACTCGAGAAGATCCATAACCCGATTTGAGGCGACACCTGTTGACCTGAAACTTGACCCGACCCGATCCGAGAAGATTCATAATCCGATTCGAGGCGACACCCGATGACCCGAAATTCGACCCGGCTCGACTCGAGACAATCCATAACCCGATTCGAGGCGACACCTAATGACCCAAAACTCGACCCGACCCACCAGAGAAGATCCATAACCCGATTCGAGGCAACATCAGATAATGCAAAATCGCCCGACCCGCAAGAAGGTATTTGCGTGATCGTTTCGTGCATTCGACAGCGCTGCGCTTAGGGAAAAAAAATTCTAAAGCTTTTAAAGTGCCCGTGAAATGAGTAGATAACCCAAACGCATTCATCTAACAAATCTGACCCGATGCATCCTCTGACCCCATGGGTCAGGGGAAACTACAACACGATTTATGTTTGTTTTGAAAGGGTTTTTACACGAAATCTAGTCTGTGAAGTTGGAAAAGTGTATCCTACTTGTGTTGCAGGTTACTTTTGAATTTGAAACGGATCAGACGACCTATTACATGTTGTTGTATCACAATTTATTTATAAGTTATTAACAATTTATTTTCAATTTATTTGAATCTTTGGCTGAAATTAGTATAAGTATCTCACATAAGCATTATATAATTTAGATAAAGTTACGTACAAGATATGTTTTAATTGACTTGTAAAAGTTGATTTTATACACAAGTTCATTGTAGGTACATCTTTTATTTATTGTGTTATATATATTTCTAAGTTTATTTTAGCATTTTATTAGATGTTGTAATTATTTTATTATTGTGCACAATAATTTAGTTAAAGTTGAATAGTATGACTTAAAACTCGTTAAATTTTGTTATTAATAAAGATATATTAATCTTCAGGAAAAAAATAATCAAATCCATATGCATGTGAAGTGATATATGATAAATTCAACTTATACAATTTTAATATTTATTTTAGATTAAATAATATAGTCAATTTTTAAAAATAATAATGGTAAATTAATAAAGATATTTTATTGTTCAATGATACGATAAGAGTCTAACTGAAAACTAATTTGAGCATTTAATTATGTATTTTTTCAGTACCTAAAAATAGAAATATTTTGCAAGTTATTATGTCACTTAAATTGGTCATTAAATTATTACAACAACAACACATTTAGTCTCATTTTCCAAACAAGTCAGGATAAGCTAGAAACGAAATCCAATCGAAGATTAGTAGATTACTGATAATGAAATGATTATGATACATAATTATTTTTTCACTAATATAAACGAGATCAAGATTCATTTACTTCAAGAATCAGAATAATTAATTCAATGACGTTGACGTTGCCTGAGCCCGAGACTCGATCCGATCTGGTCCGACTAGATCCAAAACTTAAAAACAATGACGATGTCTGACTCGAGACCCGACACGATCCAACACCCTAAGCAATGATGCCCGACTCGGCACCCGAAAAACATCAACATTGCCCGACCCGATTTCGCTCGACCAGACTCGACACTTGAAAAACATCGACATTGCCCGACCCGACCCGACACCCGGAAAACATCGACGTTGACCGACCTGAGATTCAACCCGATTTCGCCCGACTTGACTCGACACCCGAAAAACATTGACGTTGCCCAACCCGAGACCCGACCTGACCTGACACCAGAAAAATATCGACGTTGCCCGACCCGAGACCCGATCCGATCTCGCCCAACCCGAGACCCGATCCAATCTCGCCCAACCCGAACCAACACCCGAAAAACATCGATGTTGCTCGACATGAGACCCGACCTGATCTCGCCCGACCCGACCCAACACCCGAAAAACATCGACGTTGCCAGACCCGAAACCCGACCCAACATCACTCGACCCGATCCAGCACCCGAAAAACGTCGATGTTGCCCGACTCGAGACCCGATCCGATCTCACCCGACCCGACCCGACCCACAACCTGAGTTTTAAGAAAATCAAATTAATCCGACCCGATCCGACCTGCTCGACTTGCCACCTCTAGTTATAATTGTGGAGAAGTAGGTCATACCACTTCTTCGTGTATAAATTCCATCATTTGCTCTGCTAATTCGAGTGTTTGTCGTAAGATTGTCATGGCTAATTCAAGTTTTCCACCTCCACTTAAGGCATCAGAAGAGGCGAACCAACATCCCCTGTTTGGATGCATGGTGAATAGCTATTTTTGTGAATAGCACCACTAATCAAATTGAAATGCAATCCAAACATAAAATTGTTATTTGTGAATAACATGAGTAGCAACTAATTCACTAACCCATCCAAATTGTTGAGTTAGCATGAATAGCAATTTTTTGGAGAGAGAAGGGAGAGAGAAATTATTAAAATATATATGAACTTCATATTTTTATTCCATTGCTGCCATTTAATCATTATTTTTATTATCTTTATTATATTATCATTATGATATCATTATATTATTGTATTATTTATTATTATTTTATTAGTATTTTTATAATTGTCATTATTATTATTATTATTATTATTATTATTATTATTATTATTATTATTATTGTAATTATCATTATTTTATTATTATTACAATTGTCATTATTATTATTATTATTATTTTAATTGTCATTATTTTATTATTATTATCATTATTATTTTATTAGTATTATTATAATTGTCATTATTATTATTTTTATTATTATCATTGTAATTATCATTATTTTATTATTATTATTATAATTGTCATTATTATTTATTTATTATTGTTATTGTAATTATCATTATTTTATTATTATTATTATAATTGTCATTATTATTATTTTATTATTGTTATTGTAATTATCATTATTTTATTATTATTATTATTATTTTAATTGTCATTAGTTTATTATTATTATTATTATTATTATTATTGTCATTATTATTTTATTAGTATTATTATTTTATTAGTATTATTATTTTATTACTATTATCATTATTATTATTATAATTATCATTATTTTATTATTTTATTATTGTTATTTTAATTATCATTATTTTATTTTTATTATTTTATTACTATTATCATTTATTATTATTATATTATTATATATTATAAATTGATATCAATATTTTATTATTTTATTATTATTATTATCGTTAAAAAACTGAAATAATTTATTATTTTACTAACTCACTATCACTACTCCAAATGTGCAATCCAAACAATATTTTCACTAACCTAGATAGCACAAAATTAGCATTATTTTTGCACTAACCTAGATAGCAAAAAGTAACCACTATTTCAACCACTAATCTAGATAGCACTATTTTTGCAATAACCATGACATGATCCAAACGCACCCTAGTGATTAGAGATGATGACGATGATGTCGTATTCATATAGTCTTATTTAGCTAGTCACTTTCTATTCTCACGTTGGAATTGGATTGCTAGGACCCATTTTGTAAAATGCGGATTTGAATATGCGTGCAGAAGGGTACCGCATATCGCATATGCGTCATGCGATCGTATATGTAAATTTATATGCGGTTGATTTTATAATTTTATTATGTATTTTAATATATATTGATATATATATTTTTAGATTAGATATATAATTGAATATAAAAGAAGAAGAGTGCTTTATGTAAGTTTTAATTGTAATTTTAATATTACCAAGCGGTTGACAAATAATTAAAATCATGAATATGAATATAGAGTGAGAGATGCCAGATAGCAGCGCCACTTTTTTTTATTAACTTCAAATATTAGTTTGAATCTTTGACCAACAACTTTTTTAATGGAGTATACACTCTCACAATTACCGAACAAGTGTAAAGAACAATTTCCTGGGCCAACTCGGAATCATATTAGATTTCAGTGCACGTGATAAATGCATATTAATTTCAGCTAGGGTTTAAAAAAAATTCGGTGGGTCTATCCGTCCGTAGATTCGTCCGTGTCCGATCCGTGTTCGTGCTCGGATTCCGGATCTATCACGGGTCGGGTTGGCTTTAAATCCTTCAAATCCGTCTAAACTCGTGCCCGTGTAGACCCGTGCCTTACCCGTCCCAAGACCCTCCCGTGCCCGACCCGTGGGTCCGTGCAAAAATTCAAAAAAATACAAAAAAATACAAAAAAATTCAGAAAAATTCGAATATATATATATATATATATTAAAATAATGTGCAGTTTTAAATTAAAAAAAAATAAAAAAAATTTGAAAAAAAATCAAAAAATTTGGACGGATCCGACCCGACCCGCCCGGGTTTATCACGGGTCGGGTTGGGAGTTTTGGGTTCGGACCCGTGCATACCCGCCCCGTCGTACCCGTGGACCCGCCGTACCCGTGGATCCGGACGGGTCGGATCCACGGGTACCCGCCTCGCCCCGTGATTAAAACACTAATTTTAGCGCACCCAAAATTTCGCCTACGCATGAACGGGCGCATAAGCGGCTGCATCAAACGCTTTTTACAACACTGGCTAGGACTATATCAAACATATCATTTTTTATAGAATCTCCTGTCAAAATGAGATTCTAAGGTCAAGTGCTAGTGCAGAAGTGTTTTTAACAATTACAATTCAAATTTTTGGACTTTAATCACCTAGTTAAAATCACAATCAAGAAAGTACTAATAACAATTGAGCAAATCAAATAATAAAGTGCAAATATAGTAAAAAGAGAGAGTAAATAACAAGAGAGATCCAGAAAGAGCAAGAGAACACAAGAACATGCTATGCAACGTGATTCAGCCTACAAACAAACTAGCCCTACATCCACGAACTCCGAAACCAAAATCTCATTCTGGGATTGATACCACTAGATCACAAGTGTTCTTACAATTGCGAAACTTATCTTTGATTTTTTTTTCTCAACAAACAATCAATCTTAGATTTCTAAACCTATGCAAGGGGCTACATCGCTCAACAATGTAAATGTGTACGATTGACAACACAATCAAGGATGGGAATTGTCACACCCTAGAAACAATAACCAGGTTAGGAGTGTTAATCCCGCCACGTGTACTTGTTTACAAGTTTATGAAACGCTTGACTTGGGTAATAAATTAATAGATAAAGTTTAACTATTTTTATAAAGAAAAGAAACAACACACACAGTTGTACACAATACACAGACATCCAAAAATCAATATATATTTCAGCATCTATTTACAAAATTTACAGCGAAAGAAAAAGGCCAAAAATACATCAGATGAGGACGTTGCCACCAAAGGACATGAGACCGACTCTCGCTAACCTACTACAAACTATTCCTAATCAAAGAAGAGAAAATAAATAAGGAAAAGGGCAACAAATCGAAATACGTCGGGGACTCCATTTTAGTGCTCTCCTCTGAAAATAAAAAATGACTTCTTACCTGGACCCCACAATCACCGTGGAACATGAGTAATTTATAAAGAATTACTCAGTGTGGATTTAGTTCCAACCTTTGGATTTATATCCGATTCAAAGTTGGACCAATCACACATAATGAGTCTAATTAAGTTAAACTAAATTCACCTAAGTGTTATCAAGTTAACCATTAATCAAGTTAAATACATCCAACCAAAGAGGGGTTACGAAGAAACCCCAAAATGGAAGGAGAAAAAATATTAGATACTTAGTATAGTACTAGTACGAAAAGTTATCAATACTACCACACAAGAAATTAAAACGAATGTAAGACCCCAAGTGTAGGACATCATGATTTGCCTCCTTAGATGGGTCTCGTATTTAAGCCGCCAATCTAAGGGTAGTGTTAAGAGGATCTCGTATTCAAGTTGCCAACGTAACAAAATTCTGAGTTCCAGAGCGGAACGCCTTGGTAAAACTTGAGCGGCTACTAACAGCACACGCTCAGTCAAAAGCGAACTGAGATGCCTACCTCACCAAAATGGAAAATAAAACAAAATAAAATCACTCGGTCTCAACCGCTATACGAAAATAAGAAACCGACTACTCGTTTGAAATAATATAATAAAAGGAAACTCTATGTACCAACCAGGAGCCAAAGGGGAGCCCTAGACTTTCTCTATACCAATCCGGGGCCAAAAGAGGAAGTCCTTCGAATATTAGGAGATCTCGTAATATCGGCTAATAGAAAATATAATAAATAACAGAATAGCTCCAATACCTCATATATGACACGCACACTCTAAACTGAGATTCTGAACCTTATTCACTTAAGAGGACGATTTAATATAATATAGTATACTAATATGAAGGCTGAAAGTCAAAACTCTCCACTGACACTACGAGTCATCAAGTGATGAACTCTTTTGTTGGACATCAGCCGGATGTCTATGAAGACATCCCGACGATGGGACCTCACGAGCGAATTCGTTTATTGTACGTAATTTGCCCATCGTGATGCCCTCAAGCTACATCTAGCTAGTGATCACCAGCCCAACACTCATCACTCCCGACGAATATAAATAATATTAAATACGCATCTACCTATAAGATAACTAATAAGTATATAATCCGTATATAGGATGATACGTGCAATATGAAATGCAGATGACATGCAATGCAGGTAGGTTTCATTTAGTTGGTTCAGTTTACCGTTATGCAATATGGCAGTTCAAATCCTACGAACCTGATTATCAGTTGTTGATAGTTTGGTACCGCAGTTCAGTTAAAAGAAATTAAAGATGGGTCTGATAGGTCCTAAAATAAAGAAAGGAATATAAACCCCAAGAACCACACCTGGTAACATTGGTCGCCTCGTTGATAATCTATTTTTGGGGTAGCTCTGTCACGTCCATGACTGCGTCAATGTTCTCCGGGTCAGAAACAACCTTGTCGTCCGCAGGTGGGTACCAGTTTACTAAATTTCCTAATCGACGTTAGGGTTTATTAGTTCATTGACTTACTTCGAAAATTATAGAAAGGACCGAGATGCGTACAAAGTAGAAAAATCAGAAATTGCGGTGCGATCGAAGCAAATTGTGCCACGGGGAGTCGCATGTACGAAATTGAAGACCTCTAACTGTGCATTGGTGGGTCGGAAAAACCGAAGGTGAGTGAGGAGGGTTCGAAAAAGATGAATTGATCTTGCATGCACCGGTTTAGAGGTCTAGAGCGACCAGTGAGGGGCTTCGACATCGGGATTGCCTTCGACAAGGTGCATCGGAGAAATGAGTATGGGGAAAAGGAGGAAAAATGTGAAGGAAGACAAGAGGAGTAGATGTGAGTCGGAAGGCAAATAGAGGTGGGGTCGACCTCGGAGTGGTGTTACTGGGGCACCACTACACGGGTCGGTGCCAGCTGGTCGGAACCGAGAGAGAGAGGGGAAAGGTCATGAACGTGGAGTGAGGCGAGGTAGGGGGACACTCAGGTCGTCTGCTCCGACGCGAGGGAGACGACGGGTCTGACAGGGGGCAGCGGTGTTTGGGCGGCCGTCGGTAGGGATGGCAGAAAAGCCCGAAAGCCCAGCAACCCGGTCAATCCCGCCCGGCCCGAAACATTACATGTTTGGCCCAGAGCCACGATGGGTAAGACGAGGCCAGGCGCCTGGTCAGGCCAGGTAAGGTTTGGGCTTGATATTAAGCCCATAAGGAACCTGACGGGCTGAAATTTTTTCTATTGAATTTTACATATGGCCCAATACAATATGATTTTATGATCACTGTAGGAACCCTAGTTATTTCTCTCTCGTTTGCCGATTCGCGCCGCACTCACATTCGTTGTCTCCTCTCTTCAGTTATCGACACTGGATTTAACACTTCTCGAACAAGCATAGTCTAGTCGCCTAAGAAAGTCAATGGACCGGACCTCTCCAAACGTGGGTGATATAGTTTTACTCGGATTTTGGTTAAATCAATTTTGAAGATTTATTAGCTCTTTCTTAGTTGTTATGTGCTAGCTATTTGTTTGTAATGTTAGGTGATATAGTTTTTGCCCTCGTGATCGGATTGGATGACTATAGATTTCTAGTCGTCTGAGTTGTATTGTCAATTTCTTGGATTATAATGGTCACTTCTTCACATATTTTCTTGATCGTTCTAGTACATTATTTTCTGGTACACTATTTTCGGTACATTATTTTCTGGTACACTGTTTTCTGTTTTCTGGTACACCATTTTCTGACTATTTGTGAAATTTAATATTATTTTCAATCTCGATCTGACAGTGATTCAAATGCAGAGATAGGCAGGCACAGGCAGGCAGGCACAGGTACAAGATTGGGGCCTGCTGGCCAGGCGGGTGCCGGATTTTGGGGCCCGTTTGATTGGGCCAGGCGGGTAGGTGTTGATTTTGATATTAACGGGTCAGGTATGGATCCGATACTGTGCCTGCAGGCTAGGCCCATTACCATCCCTAGCCATCGGAGCCAACGAGGCAGCCCTTCTCTCCCCTCTTCTTTTTTTTCTTCTTTTCTTTTTTTCTTTTTTGTTTGGTGTTGTACCAAGATGACACGAGGAGAAAAACAAAGTGGGGAGAAAGAGGAAGAAAGGAAAAAAGAAATTAAAGGACAAAGGTGTGTGGGTTCGGGGTTTTCTGTGGCGGTTCATGTGCATGTCTCCTTATTCCTCATACTCCATGGGCTTGACCGGGTCGGTAACCCGCCCCACAAATGGTAAGTGTCACATGCACTTTATGGAGAAAATTAGTGGAGTTTTTGTGCTTCTGCAGCATCAATGGTGTAGTCAAACGTGTGACAACTTGCTGCAGAAGCATTTATATGCACCTAATGACTCGTTACATGAAGTTTGCTTGATCCAAGGGAATTGAAAGGGATTCTTGGACTATTTGTGATGGGATTTGAGTGACATTTTGTGTTGTAAGTTACCATTTAGCAATAAAAGAATTATTTGACTCATTACATGGTTCAAATTTTCAAATTTAATTACCAATGTATTTGGTTGAATATAAGCTTATTAATTTTATAAAATCATTACCTATTTTTAGAAATTATCATCTAGTAAGTATTGGATTTTATCTTATTTTTATTGTATTTTTAATTGTTTGTTAAGTTATTTTATCAATTGGGTAATTTTACATATATTCTTTCTTTTTGTTGTCAACATATGAATTAGTTCATTTGAAGATTATCGTTATTTTAGAATGGTTGTGTTAAATTCAAAACACATTGGGTAAATTTAGTTAAGTCATCTTAACTTTTATACTTTGATTAAATTA